>CM022705.1:32410043-32470043 GCA_012295165.1 Asparagus setaceus
TGCTAATCATGCTAGCTGACAAACTAAAAGTATGTGTTTTAGCCTATGTTACCTGGATACTTTTAATCGGAAGCCATACCTGACAAGTACCCATACCCATATCCATACCCAAACTCTTTAGACACTTCTTGAATATATGCATACGTTTATTAAGGCGTATACTCAATCATATAATACATGTTCTAACTTAAAACACTCCTCATGAACTTCTTGGACGTATATTCTACACTTCACATCTACTTCTTATATAGTGATCTCATGTAAATGAAAAAACAATATTGATCTTATGAAAATCATTAATTTTAATGCATATAAATATGGATAACATACATATATATAACCGTGTCCCTGTACCCTACTGTTTACAAATTTGCCATGTCCACACCATACCGGTACCTGTACCCATGCAACTTAGGTTTTAGCCTAAACAACAGTTAGGAATTTCACAGTTGGATCGTTAGTGAATTCTCAAACTTTTTGAGGAATGACAATCATCATTTGTTGCTGCACTTGTGCCTTCCAAATTGTGGTTCACTTACCAAGAAGGTTAGTTTTTAGCCTACTTAATGTGCTTGTGTGCATAATAACCATCAATCACTTTCTAGGATTCGAAGCTACCATGCAATTGTAGAGGGTTCACATGAAGTCTAGAGAAAGATGATTAACTTTTAAATTTTAGTTTCTCAATTCAAGTTAAGCCAAATGAGGTGTCTTAACATGACATATACATGTAGAGGATTCTCGCTTCAAGTAACAAAAACAAAGACATGCTTCTCAGAAAAACACTGGAGTGAACAGAAGTAATGTAAGGCAACATAACAGAAGTGAACACCTTGACCTTTCTAAATGCTCCTGGTTTCTTGCCCATCACTCACAAAGATCTTTCTAAAATCTGGATCTCGATAAAGCCTAAGTATACAACAGTCATCCCGAGGAAGGTTTTCCGAGTAGACAAGTTCCCCACCACTACTTAAAGAAGAAAACTATTAATAAAAAAAGGCAACTGCTTGTTTAAATGCTGAACCCAAGATTGGTTTTTCCCCATAGAGAGGAACAACCCTTGTTTTAAGATAGAAAACTTAAAACATATGTTCCTTTGTGGCAATTCATTTCAGGTCTTCTGAGGCAACAAAAGCTTCATGCGCATTACATACAAATTAGGGGTGACTTGTTATAGTCATTTGATAACACAGAAACTGAACCAAAAGGTTTTTTTGAAAAAAAACACACATTAACATTAAAGCCAAACAGATGATGCAACAGATCAAACTGAAAAGCATTTAAACTAGGAGATAGGATTAGACAACACAGAACAATTAAATGATAACCTTGTGCGAACCATTAGCTTTGAGCCAGTTAACTGAAGCTTGGATATCCTTAATAGCACCTTGCCAGTCAAGACCCTCCATCAAATGCTGAGCCTCAGCAGCATCTAGACCAACCTTCCCACGGTACAGACTGATCCAGTGCCCAAAAAATCAAAACCCAACACAAGTTAAGGCATAACTAACTTAATCATTTCTAAAAGAAATGGGGACTTACTTATGTGAAACGCTGTGTGTGCAGGTAGGAAGATCAGCGACAACAATGCTTCACCAAATCAGCGATCTATCTAGGCAGGAAGCTCAAGAATAAAGCGACGCTATCGATGGTTTTTAAGCAAAAGTTGGAATGTACTCAGTTTATGACCTTGTAAATTATTCAGAAAATGAATGTAATGATTTATTCTTGTAATAAAATTCGACTTGTAATATTTAGATTAGCAATTGTACGCAGTCGAACAGAATCACTCGCTCACTAATTAAACAGAATATAGCACAATCGCAACTGATAATAAAATTGATAATAATATGCACGCAATAGCAGTTCCGAAAATATTAGAGCGAAAGAAAGTTAAACCTTCGTCGGGTTGAATTGGTTCGCTGAGGGGAACTTTTGGAGGCGGCGCGACGACTCCGAATAAATCAGATCCAAGTGAACCAAACCCAGTTGAACCAAACCCAATTGAACCAAGCCTTAATAAATTAGATCTGTTCACAACAGTTCAGAACCACTCCTCTTCAAACCCGATCGACAGGGGAGAGACTTTCTTCGACGGGCGACGGAGGCGGGCGAAGCAGGCACGCACGGTGATCGCAAGCACGTGAGGCGGCGGGGATCACGACGATGAGGAGTTTGGCGGCGGACTTGGCGACGCAGGTGTTGAGGCGGCGCCGAGCTCGACTGTGACTCGGATCGGCGAGGTCGAACGACTGTGAAGGCTCGAACGGCGGATCCGGACGACCTCTGATTAAGGGGTGACGGCGACGGCCGTAGCGGCCGCCGCGCCGCCTCGTTTGCCGCTGATCGGAGGTCAGCCGGATGACCACAGCGCGAGGGCGGCGAGGAAAGTGGGGGCGGGGCGGCGCTAGGGTTTCACACCCAAAAGAACAACACGGTTTCACACGAGTTTAGGTAACAAATTTTTCTTTATTCATTTCATCGATTTGATTCTCGACATAGGTTTAAATAAGATTACAAAATCAAATCTCTCACAAATCTACCAAATAAATAACTACCAAATAAAACAAATTCAAAATTCAAATCTAATCTACCAAATGAAAACACCTTGTCAAATCAAAGCTAACCAAAACACCGCTAAATCAAAACCATATTGCGTGGACCAGAAATTTGAAACTTCGGCGTCTCTATACGATAAACTCTACGAAAGTCTCGTGGGAGCGCCGAGATGTTCTCATCATTCTCCCTGGGAGAGAACTCGACTCGCCGAGTGTAAGTCGAACTACCGGTCATATCGCCAAGAAGATCTGGATCCAGCCTCTGTAAGTCGTCTCGATCGAGCCAAGTATCATCAGACTCAGGTCGACCTTTCCAACGCACTAAGTACCTGCAGATACCACCATTGCTAGTAGAAACAATATTATCATCAATAATACTATCAATGTCATGTGTCAGATATAGGGTGATATCTGGGAAGTGGTGGTAAATGAAAGCTCTCAGAAATAGGCTCAGGGGTAGGCTCATCAACCAGTGGGTTGTCGGGGTTCAAATGGGGGCCTTTGTATTCTACTAAATCTTCAATATTAAAAGTCGAACCAATATTAAAACCTTCTGGAAGGTCAAGAACATAAACATTATCATTAATTTTCTTGAGAATTTTGAAAGGTCCTGCACTTCGTGCATGCAACTTTTTAACAGTTCCCGGAGGAAACCGCTCCGGGCGTATCCGGACCATCACATGATCACCAACACTAAATTCTTTGAACCTCCTTTTTAGATTTGCACGCATTTTATAGTTGGCATTGCTGTCGTCGATCTTTTGCTTGATTTCTTTATGCAAGTCATGAATGCGTGATGCAAATGCAGATGCTGACTCAGATACTCTATGATGTGCAGACATGGGGACAAGATCTATAGGTTGCCTAGACTTATACCCATACACGACCTCAGCTGGACTGATACCTGTAGACCTATTCACGGAGTTATTATAAGCGAATTCAACAGTAGGCAGATGTTAATCCCAATCTCTAAGATTCTTACCAACTAGCGTTCTCAAAAGGTTACCTAAGCTCCTATTAACTACCTCAGTTTGACCATTAGTCTGAGGATGAAAAGCCGTTGAGAATTGAAGTTTAGTTCCCATTTTGTGCCAAAGGGTTTTCCAAAAATAACTTGTAAATTTAACATCCCTATCAGACACAATTGTTTTCGAAAGCCCGTGCAGTTTAACAACTTCATTAAAATATAGCTTGGCCACATGAGAAGCGTCGGAGGTTTTGGAGCACGGTATGAAGTGGGCCATTTTGGAGAATCGGTCCACAACAACAAGGACGGAATCGTGTTTTCTAATTGTTTTGGGAAGTCCTAACACGAAATCCATACTGACATCTTGCCATGGACAGTTTGGAACAGGGAGAGGAGTGTATAAGCTCAGATTCGTTTACGTTGCTTAGCGGTTGGCGGTGTGACATCGACCCACTAACCTAACAGCGTCACGCTTAATACTTGGCCAATAAAAGCGAGATTCAACTGCCTCAACAGTCTTGCTATTCCCGAAATGTCCTGCAAAACCTCCAGCATGTAGTTCCCAAATTAAAAATTCTCTCAGAGATGTGTTGGGAATACACAACTTGCGAAGATGAAAAAGATATCCATCCTTCAGGAGAAAACCATCTATTTCACGGGTCACTCCATCATTCAGCAAAGCAAAAACTTCACAAAAATCGGGACACGACTCATACTTATCTTTGATTTTCTCAAAGCCGACTACTTCCGCGCTCATAATGGAAAGAAGATGCATGCGGCGACTGAGTGCATCAGCAGCCTTATTTTCTACTCCCGCTTTATGTTTGATCGTATAGGTGTAGTCCTGGAGGAATTCAACCCATCGACCATGTCTGGCATTCAGTTTCTTTTGAGAGTAAATATATCGAAGGGCTTCGTGGTCAGAATATATGACAAATTCTTTCGGTAATAAGTAGTGACGCCAGTGTCGAAGAGATTGTATCACCGCATAGAATTCTTTATCATAGGTGGAATAACGCTGCTAGTGTCATTCGACTTCTCACTAAAGTAAGCAACGGATGTCCTTCTTGAGATAGACTCCACCTATGCCAATACCGAGGCATCGCATGCAATTTCAAAGACCTTAGAAATCCGTGAGCGCATACAGTGCACTGCGACATTCTCTGCTTGATCTCCACAAATGCCTTGGTAGCGGCCTTTGACCACTCAAACTCGCCCTTTTTCAAACAATCGGTAATAGGGGCCATGATGGTACTGAAACCCTTGATAAACTGACGATAAAAAGTAGCGAGTCCATAGAAACTACGAACATCTCTAATGTTCTTGGGCTCGGGCCACTCTTCGATAGCTCTAACTTTCTCAGGATCAGCGGATACTCCTTCAGAAGAAACTACAAACCCTAGAAAAATAACTTGTGTAAGAAAAGTACATTTCTTAGGATTGGCATAGAGTTGTTCTTTTCTTAACACGGTACAAACTTGACGAAATGGTCTACGGTTGCTCACGAGTTCTTGTAAATAAGGATGTCATCAAAGTATACCACCAAGAATTTTCCTGAAGGGCTGAGTACTTGAGTCATCACTCTCATAAAAGTGCTCGAGCATTAGTCGCACTCAAAGGGCATGACCATCCATTCATATAATCCATCGTTAGTCTTGGCGGTTTTCCATTCGTCACGGACGGATACGAATCGATGGTAGCCACTCTTAAGATCAATCTTAGAAAAGATAGTGGCTCGGACATTAAGTCAAGCATATCATCCAACCGGAATGGGAAACGGTATTTCACCGTGATCTTGTTGATCGCGACGGCTATCCACACACATGCGCCATGTTCCATCTTTTTGGCGTCGATGTCACGGGGACCGACGAGGAACTCATGCTTTCTTTCACAAAGCCTTTCTTTAGCGACTCATCAACTTGCCTCTTACTCTGCGTGTTCATTGGGGTTTATCTGTAGTGTGGCAAATTGGGAAGAGTTGCTCGGGACTAGATCAATTGCGTGTTGGATGTCACGACGGGGAAGTTGATTCGGAGGTCCTCGGGGAAAGCGTCGGTAATTCTTCCAACAAAGGAGCGACTTCTAGAGGAATCATATCGGCTATTCTTAGGAGTTTCTCTAGCGAGGATGAAGAATGGGGTTCCATTTGCTAACTCTCGGTCGATCTCTTTGGCTCCAATCGGGTTAGCTTTGTGGAAGATTTAGGCTGGAGTGGTCGCTTATCACTAACTTTTGGTTGAACCGAAGGATTTTGACCTTTTCCCATCGTGCTCGAACAACGGCATGTTTGACCGTCCAAGATATGAACATCGTTATCAAACGCCGTGGTCTTCCAAGAATGATTTGACCCACATCCATCTTGAACATCGCACCAAACTTGGTCCTTGTAAATGGCGAATTGAAGAGGACTAAACACCTTTCTTGGACATGAAGTGCGGTATCATTGATCCAAGATACATTGTATGGATTAGGTGGTAATGGCCTTAAGACCAACCTTGGCGATCCGCGGTGAGGAGGCTGCATTAATGCGGCTTCCACTATCCACGATCACTTTGCAATTCTTATCGCCAATCTTGGTGAGCGTGTGGAAAATGGAAGTACGCTCCAATCATCAACGAGCTTGGGTTGGGAGATGGGCATCTAACAACGATATGGTGGGAATTTAATTTGCCTAAGACAACTTAGAATATGATCATCTACCATCCTCAAAATCATCGGTATCATCATCAATTTGATGGACAAATTCATCGTCGTTAAGCTCGGGCTCGTATGCGTATTGGCCATCGATGATAGAGATCTTGTGACCGGTCGGACAATTATTGAAGCATGTCCATACCCTTGACACTTGTAGCATTTGACATGAGGGCCAATCTTGGAGAAATCTTTCTGGGCTCCTTGCCCTTGCATCGACTCTAGGTCGGGAAGAATTAGGGTTAGATCGATTAAGGTTTGACTAAAGGTAGTGGCACGGAAGTCCGGGAGGAATAGGATCGGAAATCTTGACTCTTATGGGATTGGTGGGATTTAGCTTCATCTAAATCTTGAACTAAGGCGTAGGCTTTTTCAAGAATATCTACTCCTCTAGCAAAGAGTTCAGTTTGGAGGTCGCTTCTCAATCCATTTCGAAACTTTGATAAGACCTTCATTGGTGCCTCTTGCTCGATGGTCTTTGCATCAGCGTAAATAATTCGTCAAATTGAGCAACGTACTCCTTTGCAGACTTGGTTCCTTGAGTGAGGCGATGCCACTTGTCAAGTAATCTCTGATAGAAACGGCGGAAGGTATTTTCGCTTCGGCCACGGCCATCTCGCCAAGTCGATCGGTAACTTCGCCTCTAATATGCCTTAGCATCTCGAGGTTGGACCAATATTGGCGGTCGGTCCGGTAAACTTCATTGCGGCAAATTTGACTTTTCGAGACTCACTAAGGCACACCGAAATAGCAATCCATATTTTTCGGCCGGTCTAAGAAAGCTTGCGGATCGAGCTTGCCATCGAAGGTTGGTGCTTCAACCTTAATACTCCTCGTATTGCGAGACGATCGTGCACGGGTTGATGGAGAGGACGATGAACGATATGACCATGTCCATTTCCTTGGTCTTGCGGCGGCGGAGTTGCAACACGCACTTCTTCAAGCCTAGCGAGCCTATCGTTGGTTTCGTTCTGAAAATCGACCAGGGTCTCACGGGTAGTTCTACATTCTTGAGCTATGGCACCTAATTGTCTCCGCTAGCTCATCAATTTCTTAAGGATTGCGGAATCTACAGCGCGACATCTTTGGACTCACTAGATGATTCACTTGACTCTCCTAATCGATATGGTAAACCCGTGCGAGTGGGCATGCACTAACAACTAAATGAGGTGAATGGTATGCGCTAACAGCTAAATGAACTGAATGGTATTTTTTTAAAAAAAAATAAGACTCAATTAAACTATTCTAAATTTTCCTAACCTAGAACCACGCTCTGATACCAAATGATGGGGAACGACAAGATGGAGATTCTTGATAGAACTTATTTGGATGAAATAAAATAAAAATACAAATGATAAAATTGCACTCATCATTTAAGAATAGAAAAGATACAAATATGGGCTTCACATCCCAAGACCTCACATGCCTAAGACCTCACATGCCTAATACTAACTGCAATTCACATGCAGATTTCTCACAAATATTCTTCTCTCCTCCCCCAAATGAAAAAATACAACCTTATTTATAGAAAACTAAGAAGATAAATAAAATCCTAATTAAATTCTAATAAAAAGGAAACAAGTCTAACAAAATAAATCTCAGAGATCCTAACAATCCTAAATCAAATCTTACGGAGATCTTTACCTAAAATTAGAGATTACATCAAATATTACTAAAATAACAAAGATTCTAGTAAATCTATAAAAATCATGATCAACAGCTAATGATTGTCCTGCATCAAATCTCCCCCTCTTGAAGAAACTCGTCCTCGAGTTTAAAACTACATAGCATTGATGGACTTTGAATTGCTGCATTACCGATGTTGAAGCTGAAATGATGGATCTCTTCGGCTCTGATACCAAATGATGATGTGAAACGCTGTGTGTGCAGGTAAGAAGATCAGCGACAACAATGCTTCACCAAATCAGCGATCTATCTAGGCAGGAAGCTCAAGAATAAAGCGACGCTATCGATGGTTTTTAAGCAAAAGTTGGAATGTACTCAGTTTATGACCTTGTAAATTATTCAGAAAATGAATGTAATGATTTATTCTTGTAATAAAATTCGACTTGTAATATTTAGATTAGCAATTGTACGCAAATAACGTAATCACTCGCCACTAATTAAACGTAATATAGCACAATCGCGAATCGATAATAAAATTGATAATAATATGCACGCAATAGCAGTTCCGAAAATATTAGAGCGAAAGAAAGTTAAACCTTCGTCGGGTTGAATTGGTTGTTGAGGAACTTTGGAAGCGGCGACTCGAATCATCGAATCAAGTGAACCAAACCCAATTGAACCAAACCCAATTGAACCAAGCCTTAATAAATTAGATCTGTTCACAACAGCCGTAACCACTCCTCTTCAAACCCGATCGTGGGAGAGACTTTCTTGACGGGCGGCTGGAGGCGAAGCGAAGGCGGCAATGACGGCGAACAGCGGCGAGGGCTGGCGAGGATCAACGATAGAGTTTGGCGGCGGACTGGCGGCGAGGTGTTAGGCGGCGGCGCGAAACCAGCCGACTTCGGATGGCGAGGTCGAAACGGTATGAAAACTCGAACGGCGGGATCGGGCGACCCCTCAGTTTAGGGGTGGCCGTCGCGAGCTGCTGCGTACTTCGTCGGCGTTGATCGGAGGTCACCGGTGCCGGGCACGGCGAGATGGAGAAGCAGGGGGTGGCGGCTAGGGTTTCACACCCAAAAAGAACAACACGGTTTCACACCAGAGTTTAGGTAACAAATTTTTCTTTATTCATTTCACTGATTTGATTCTGATTACAGCAGGGTTTAAATAAGATTACAAAATCAAATCTCTCACAAATCTACCAAATAAATAACTACCAAATAAAAACAGAAATTTAAAATTCAAATCTAATCTACCAAATCTGAAAACACTGTCAAATCAAAGCTAAATCTGAAAACACTGCTAAATCAAAACCATATCGCGTGGACCCGCTGAAGAGCTGAAACTCGACGTCTCCTGCGCTGATAAACTCAGCGAAAGTCTCGTGGGAGCGTCGAGATGTCCTCATCACTTACTCCGGGATCAGAGCTCTATAACCCGAACCAAGTTTAGCAATTTTCTGAGCATGGTTCTTGACCTCAAAATCAACACCCCACCGTTCCTGCACCACCACTATCCCTGGAGCGTTCTCTTTGCCCACAACATAAGCATCAAAAGTCTGCGCACAACAAGCCAATATTTCACAATTCATCCTTTACTAACTTTTTTCTCAAAAAAAAAAGTGACAGGAAGCCACAATGTTTGCTGCAGGTAACAATCTCATGAAGTTGCTTGCAGTATAGACCAGAGCAACAATAAAAGAAGGGTAAATTTCACAAAACTACCATGAACTAGGCCCTGTTTGGTAAAGGGTTAAGGAAGAGGGATTAAGGAGAAGGATTAAGGTAATTAGCCCATTCAATAACCCGAAGGACTAAATTATTAACCTATTAAGTAAATTTTATTTTAGCCCTTGTGATCAGTTTTAGTGTTTGGGAATAATGAGGATTTTGACTACTTTCTTTATAAATAGAGGGGTTACCTCTTAATCCTTCTAAATAAGAGTATTAGTAAACCCCTCATTTTGAGGGGTTAACTCATTTTAATCCCTCTAGAGGGCTTAGCTTAACCCTTATGCATTTTTTCGTTTGAAAAATTATGGAGGGTTAACTCATTTTAACCTTTGTATAAATTATGGGGCTGTTCCCCACACACACACACACACACACACACAATCCTAGCTATTTTGGTTGAACGAAATATTATTTTTATTCCAATAAATTGTTATAAGTGAGACATTAGTAAAAAGTGATGCACATCATATTTATCTTTATTTATTTTATGATAACTTCTCTTTGATCCCATTTCCTTAACTGCTAGGGCTAATAAGTCTATTTTTCTGTAGGTTTAAAGCTTAAATGATTTTTTTCTCTAATAAAATTATCTTATGGTAGTTTCACAAAAAAATTGTGAAATTTATCCACAAATTAGCAAACAAAGCTACGGTTTCTCAGAGATGTTAGTGCTTTGAAGATAAAATTAGAAATCAAGAAAAAATAAATTGAGAAGATTGAAGGAAGAGCAGCTCACGGTGTCGTCTCTGGTGATCTGAACTTTCTTCTCCTTCGCTCTCTTCCTCTTCTTCTCCCCTTCTTTCTCATCCCAAACCCCCTCAATCTTCATCCCAATCTCCGGAACCTTCTGATAAACCGGCAAAGCCACCGAATCCGCCGTCTTAACGTGCACCGACCTCAAATTCTTCCACCTCTTCGGCACAACCTTCATCGCCCCTTCAACCGCAGCCATCACATTCTCCACAATCTCATCCAAACTCTGATTCACCCTCCCAATCTTCAACCCACTGCAGCTCCCAGACCTCAAGTACAACAAGCTCGAACCACACCAGCTCTTAATTTGCTCAACCCAGCCAACCCTACTAAAATCCACAGCCAAAGGAATCTTCTTTCGTTTGAAAAAGTGCTTACCCAGTAGCCTCGGCAGCAAAGGCAGGATCTTTCGGTCGGCGAAGAAGAGGTCGTAAGAATCGCAGAGCTTTCGGCGGGACTCAAAGGGTTTGTAATCGGATTGGAGCTCCGACAACCCGATAACGGAGGAGATCGGGAGGCTTAGGGCTCGGATTTGGTCGAGGGCGGCGGCGGGGAGGAGAGGGGATGAGGGGCTGTCGTCGAGGATGATGCTGATGGAGGTGGATTGAGGGTTGAACGGGTGCAGAGGGTGGGGGATTGGGATCCGATAAGGGTTTGTGCGGGCTTTGTTTGGGATTTTGGCGAGGGTGAGGATTAGGTAGAGGAGGTCGTCGTGTTCGAAGAGCTGGGCTCTTTGGTGGCTGGATTGGGATTTGATCCATTTGAGGAGGGCGGCGATGGCGTTTGAGAAGGAAGCGCGGGAAATTGGATTGGGGGTAGGGTTAGGGTTTGGAGAAGGGGAAGACGCCATTGTTTCTCCTTTTCTTCCTTTCCTTTGAGGGGGCGGTGATGGGCAGTTTAAAACTCTGGCTCTGCCGCTTGGGAGGTGATAAAACCCTAGAAGGCATATGGACTATGGCCCTTCGGCTGAGGCCCGTTACAGTTATGGGCTTGTGGACCTTTGTTTTTTTTTGTTTTTTTTTTTTTTAATTTGGTGGCGTTGAGAATATCTAGGCCATCAGGCCTAAGCCCCTGAACGGAATTAAACCAAGGGTCTAAAGACAGTATTATCACTGGCCAGTGGCCACCCATGCTACCTGCGGTGGGAGAAAAAAATTATTGTTTATTTCTACATCTTAAATGCATTTTTTTTATTTTCTTTTTTTCACATTAATATGAGAACATATATTTGCCCCTCAAATAAACAAAATTCCTATGCACAATTCTAAATAGTATGATCCTGGTTCGTGTAAATAAGCTTGAGAAAAACAAGGTTTGGCAGTAAATTAGCTTCTACAAACTCAAGCAGAGTAGCTCACTTGAGCTTGAATAGAAAATATACATCATACTTGTCCCCATCTAGAATTTGTTCGAATCAGATCAAGCTCAATTAAAAGCCAGAAAAATGATTTTGATAATGAATAGTGTATTTCTGATGACGTGGCTATATAAGATCGACTACACATCTTTTGATAATGAAAATCATCCAAACTTCGGTTCTTGATTTTTAGCAGGAAAGCTTGAGCCTAGGCTTGTCAAAACTTCATCAAACACAACAAGAGATGAAGCGACGACCAGGATGGTTATTTCTTCAAGAATCTTTGACAGACAACAGCACAAAGTAAAATAATCTAGATATATGAAAAGTGGGTGCAAAATAAAATCATACTCTGCGTTGCTCTGTCCAAGTGAGCATCTAATTACAACCCTCCAATTCAAAATAGAAACTTTTGACCATATATATAAGCTAATTACCTAGAATCGTTCTGTTTCCCTCATAAACAAACAAAGCTGCATGCTTATTTGTTGATGTTCAAAATCACAGTCACTTGATCTTGTTGGATTAGCTGTTGATGAAGTAGAGTCCGCCTTCTCTACTAATATCTGGTGGTATTGTTCGAGCCAGGAGTTTGCCTACGTCAAGGGAAGAACCCGTGGAAAAGGGGCGGAGATGGGATCTCCGGTGGTCCCTCCGACGGTCAAGTCAGTATGTGAAAGAGTAGGAAAAATTCAACGGAATGAGTTAGCAGAGAAAAGATCACTTACTTGTGTTGTGGAACAGTTACTTATTTATATCTAGGGTTGAGGGGTGTTTTCGTCTTTTTGTTTGATAAGAGATTGGTGGGTGAGTCAGCCCTCTTTTTCATGTGTAAATTAACCAAGGGAGCAATGTCTTTTATTGTTGGGTGTGGCAGGCAGTCTTGACAGGTGTCGCGTTGAGAGCTAATGTGAAAGTTGGCACTGTTCCCTCATCATTAATGAGATGGGATTGGCGACGTCTACAGTCGATTTGGTCCGAGGTGCCTTAAATATCGTGAGGGATGGGGGAATTAAGGAGCTGACAATGCATTTAATGCGATATTGACGAGCTGTCGGGGTCAAATTTCATATAACCGTCGTTTTTAAGTTGAGGGAGCCACGTTGGGCGAGGGAGAGGGGAGTCAAGACCGAAGGGCCGACTCGCACAGCCTCTCGAGTCGTCCATAAGGGTAGTTGGCTGAAGAGACGACTAGTACCTCCTTTCGCGTCGTCCGTGGGGGTAGACAGCTAAAAGGGGCAGCTAGCCTTATTTTCTGTGTCGTTCAGGGGGATAAACGACTGAGACGTTGGCTTTAAGACGAATGACTGGTCGAATGGACGACTAGTACCGCCTTTCGCGTCGTCCAGGGCGTGTAATTGTCCAGGAGGACGACTAATATCGCCTTTCGCGTCGTCCAACGGATATAGTCGTCCTGTATGATTCGGCTTATAAGAAGGATCGACCTAGTAAGGAGACATGAGTCATCTCGTGCATGATGAGTCAAAGAGTCCATTTCGCTTGATCATATGTAGCTTTAGTCTTTAATCAGGAATTAGCAGTTATGACCATAACATTATTCATGTGAGTTTGGACGTTTGACGTCAGTATTATGCACCTAACCGGAGGGGGAAAAAAAGGGCTTTGTCAAAATATCAAAATAAGAATGACCTTTTTTCTTTTAGAGACATTTCTAACAATTGGAGCGTCACGGAAAGGAAAAAAAAAACATGTTAGAAGTAAATGCTTTAGATCCAAGATCCTCATCTTGATAATATTAAGTAGCAAAAAATTGGGGGTAGAAATTGAAGAGTTAACAGCCTACCAAAAACTAATTATATGGAATATTAACTAGCATTTTGTCAAAATATGGTACAAAAACATATGTGCCCCCGGACCAATGGCTTCATTCCCGAATTCTCCAAACACGATGCCCTTTCTTGGTTAATGCATGAACATTAATACTAGAAGGACTAGAGAATTTGGAGGATCATTGCAAGAATGCATGAGCGTTGTAGCTCAAACCTTCATAATCTTCGTACCTATAGAAAATAGAAAATGGCAATCAAAGTCCAACCTAAACATAACTAATAAATAAATTCAGTAAAAGGGGAAAAGCTCTTGAAAGATCATTAACACATAAATAAATTGAACGGAGATTGATAGAGAGTAATGAAGAAAATTGAACCATGCGAAAAAACCGAAAAGTATGCATGGGTAGTCATTTTGACACATAATTTGGACAAGTAAATTCACCTTAATATGCACCTACAAATTGCACAATTATGAGATCATTGATTGCTGAAAGATTTGAACCACCTTTTCAAGGTGACAAACTATAAAAGCTAGAATTAATATTATGCCTTTGAAAGAAAGAAACCCCAGAACCTAACTCACGAGAATACCTCCTCTTATACAAAACCAAACAAACAAATCTACAGCCTAATCTGATTTGAAGTTAAACCCAACTCTGCTGGGCCTATGCTCACAATACCACGGATTTCTTGATGTAATTAAAGTACAAGTCATTTTTTTCCTTCTAATCCTGGAGACCTCTTAAAACTCCTCGAACAGCATATTTACAATTGCTTTGTATTATTCTGTGCAGCTTTGGACCTTCTCATCTTTTGCAACGGTATTGGGCACTGCCAGGAGAGGGATTGATTCTTTAGGTCTTTCAACTATCATAAATGATTTGGTTTCCTACCATCTGCATTACCTGGGTACTTCTATCATGAAGTCATACCCCTACCCAACATGTGTCATACATACCCCTACCCAACATGTGTCATACCTGCACCCATACCCGACACTTCTTGGACACTCCTAACATATACGCATACATTTATTCCGATGTGTACTCAATTATATGTATATAGAAAAGGCAAAGATTATTATTCATTTAATACTAAGCTTTCTTAAATAGATATTAAGAAGATATTACAAAATAGGTGCAAGATAAAATCATATCTCATCACATCTCACAATATCTCATAATATCTTATAATATATGCTAGATCTAAATACAAATAATATATAACGCTCCCCCTCAAGTTGGAGCATATATACTACATATGTCCAGCTTGTTACAAAATAGAAATAAGCTAGTTACAAGAGCTTCGTAATGTCAGGTTTGTCCAAAATACTTGAAGACGTCAACAATCAGAAAGGTGTAGTCACAGCCAGTAGAAACCCTAGGCGGGTTAGCCGGTAAAAAGAAACCTTAGACAAATCAACCAGTAAAACCCAAGGCGGGTCAGCCAGTAGAGAGAAACCCTGGGCGAATTAGCAAATAGAAAGAAATCCTAGGCAGGTACCTTTGGTAAAAACAACATTAAAAGAGGACCGTTGTCGTTGCATATAACTACCAAAGATGCGAAAAACGAATAGCAACCCAATTACTGTTCATCGAGTGAACAGTAATCTCAATACTGTTTATCAGTGAACAATAGGTGCCAAACTTTTTTTTACTATTTAAATTCTTTTGTGGAGGGTGTTTAATAAGATCTAGTAAACAATAATGCCGAAGTAGTTGTTGAAGCCGCCGATGTCATCAAAGCCGTCGAAGGTGTTGTCATAGCCGCCAAGGGGAAACATGGAGGCAATAAACCCCTCGGCGACCCCAAGGTCGAGGAAAAAGAAAGAAGACTCTCTAAAATCAAGAAGGCTCTAATACCATGTAGAAAACTAAAAAAGGCAAAGATTATTATTCATCTAACACTAACCTCTCTTAAATAGATATTAGGAGGACATTAAAAATAGGTACGAAATAAAATCATATCTAATCACATCTCACAATATCTCATAATATATAATAATATCTACTAGATCTAAATACAAATAATATCTAACAATATGATACATAGTTTAATCTAAAACACTGGCCGTACACTTCTCGGACATAGATCATACACTTTCCTACACATCCACTTTGGGAATTTATCGAACAAGGGCCGGGTTTGTTTTTAGCCCATGTGCAGTTAAAAACTACGGTTATGGGGGTTATTTACCTATTTAACTCGGAGCTATGATTTCAGCCCGTATGTTTCAGCCGTGTCCCCCGTACTCTACCTTCTACAAGTTTGCCGAGTCCACAGCCATGCAACTTAGCCAACCATAAACAAATTGGTTGTCAGCAGACGCCAGGTTAACAGTAGTCAGTCTATGCCAGATTAAGATTAGTCAGTCTAAGTTAACACCCAAAATTGAGAAGGAAAAATTAGAGTATCTTATGATACCCAACATAACAAGTAGGCATATGGTCAGGCAGCCTCCCCATCTAATGGGCTTGCCTACTTACTGAAGCTAATCATGTCAGAGATTGTAGTCAGGAAACATTAACTCAACATACTAAAGAAGTTAACCTGATAAATAGAAAGGCAAAATCACTGGAGGCTCTTAAAGAACATAAAAGGTTTGGTGACAGCATGCTGGACTGGGTCCAACTTCAAGCTAAATCAATTTCTAGCATGAGACACACAGGTACCTTAAACCCAACCCATATTTTAAATGAGTTAAGCAGGTACACCAGACTTACACACCGAATCCTACATTACAAAATAAAAATATTTAAAGCCAGTAAACAAGTCTTCTTGCGCTGCATGCAGTAACCAGTTTTCCAATTCTTTGCTGGTATAGAAAGCAAAGAAAGCTAAGAAACAGGCGTCAGATAGAGGTCTAACCTCATGAATCATTCAAATGAAGGTGTGCACATTGCAGCCAAAGAGTAAAGGTGGGAAATTTTTTTTATAGCATTCCGTCAAGGTCTGACCAAGTAATATAGAACACATAAGAAATAAAATGCATAGTCCCCACCTCACGCACAAGAGGTCTGATTGAAACCATATACTTGACAAGTTCATATGACGAAGGAACTGAAGCTAACCCTGAAGCAGACAATTTGAAAACATCTTTGGGGGTGCATTTCAGGGCCAACAAAAGGATATGCAGAAATCCGTCGTAGCTTACATTAAAATCTAAAAGGGCATGAAGTCATCAGAGGTGGTTTAGACATATGAAACATGTCAAATGAACAAAGATCAACTAGTGTGCCAGATGTGATCAATGTTGGAGAGCTAAAACCAGAGGAACAAATAAGCACTGAGGTCATGCAAAACAAAAAGAGAAGAAAAAGAAAGACCGATTCATTTGCTAAATTCAAAAAATAAGATGCTCTTATCAAAGCTGAGTGGAGAAACTAAAAGAATTCATGCAGTTGACCCAAAATTTCAGGGAGAGGTTTTGTTGCTCTCGTAGATGAAAAACCTGGTATCCTTTGTGCTGGGATTTCTTAAGCACAACATGATACTATGAAAAAGGATCGTGAAAGGACATCATTTGGCAAACGATCAGATGTGGAATATGATATTCCAAAATAAAGAGCTTGGGAACAACCAGCATTCTGCTATCAGAATAAACCACTTTTTTTTCCTAATCTCACACTATTGAATAGGTTGGTTTCTAGATCAAATTATGGGAACGGCTGCGCAGAGCCAAAACATTAATACGTTAGAAAAATGAATCTTCAATATTGTTAAAAAGATGCTTTACATAAGGAAACCGTCAAGTGAACAAACCAAACCTAGAGCTAATTACAAGAACAATAATAGATTGTGTAACAAATGAATATAAGCTTATAAGCTTATATTGGAAAAGAGGAAGCAGCAAATTGAGCAATTTTAATTTTATTTTGATGCTGAATCATAGACCTCTACCATTTTTGTGGGAAAATGCTCCACACTCGAGAAAAATTCTGAGGAAGTAACTTGCTCAAGTCTTGCACTTAGTCAAAGTGACTATGAGTGTATTCGACCAAGTATATACTTCCCATGGACTCATACCAAAATGTGGCAGAGGAATCTGTCAGCAATCAGAAACCCAATCCATGGATTTGTCATCGCCAAAACAATGCATAACGCACACCTTGATTTCACCACCTAAAACAACTAAGAGCGGTCATAATGGAGTTAGAAGTGTTGTTTACAGCTTTAGGTTTTTACTCATTAGCAGAATCATTCTCTGGTCTACTTTAAAGATATACATTTGTATTCACTTTTGGGCATTAACATTGTCTTCTTCATTCTTTCTTTCATTTTTCGGTGGAGTTAGGTAATCAAGATAAAAGTCAGTCCACACAAGCAATCTCTTAAGTCTTCCCAGATATCTTAACTGTTAAGCCAAAGTTAATGGTCCCATACACCGTGTCAAAAAAAAAAAAAAGTAAATACCGTAACTTTGGATCAATGACATTTCTACCAAGAAGTTGTGTCACGTGGATACATGTTGAACACTCCATGGGCATGATGTGTTGGAGCATTCTAAAAAATGTTGTCAACTTTATAATATTCTTTCTTTTATGTCAAACACTTCTCATCCACATTTTAGAAAAGTCTATAATGTGCCGAATAGCCATACATGATGATATGAATTTCCTTTCATGTATAAGTCAATATCATATTTCAATGATATGAAACAGCATTAGGAATCTACAATGACAAGACAGGCTACAGCTCTAAAGATGAATGAAGAGCCAAAGTGTATGCAAACAGTAACCTTGCCCATTATTAGAAATCTGGAGGAATTATTCATCAAATACCACCATTTTTATCAATTTTCTAAACTGTTTACACTTCTCGTACTTATTTGGATGAAGAAACATAAGGAATCGCTCCACCCGATTTTAATGCATTGTAGATTCAGTTTCCCAAAACCCCCCACCTAGAAGTCAAGAGAATGACACACTGAAAGAATTATAGCCACTATGTGGACCATGTATGGTTAGAAGGCAAAAAATAAGGCGAGTTCCTTGATATGTTACTAAAACAGAATCTTATATGTCCAAAGCAATTTACAATTGCAAATTATGGGTGAATAGCCGTTGAAGATTGGAATAGTCATACGAGAATTGGTAAACACCACCACCAAATTGTTGGCACCATACTGGGATTACAAGCTTCAGTCACTACTATGGGCATCGTTCAAACACGAAACAAATATTGATTTTTCGGCTTGCTCTTTCTACCGCAATATGTAGGCTTTCAAGAGAAATATGACGCTAGGATGTTCAAACAACTATAGCTTCTGATCTATTCTTTAGAGTTAGAGATAACATGGAACAGCGTCGGTGATCTATAGATAGGCCCAATATTTGATCTTTTTGAAATGAACACATGTTACCAAGAATGCAGGATATGATCTACTGTATAGGAGAATATACGGTGGCAAACAAGTTTCATGTCCTAAAACTTCAATGCATAATCAATCATGAGAGATCTTTCTCCATGCATTGGAAGTTTTCACAATAAAAACTTTTTAAGAATTTCCTGGCCTAAAATCCCAATGCTTTTAAGAGTTATATGTCCTAAAAATCCCTCTCTTCTCTCAAATAAAGCTTAACTAGCTCCCACTAAACATTAAAAACCCCATTTTTAAAATCACTACAAAACAAGAGTAAGGTCAGAAATATATAAATTATCACTTCAAAACTGGAAACTTTAACAGTTTAAATGAAACTTGCATGTAAATTCAGTTCCAACGAACATAAGTTATCAGACAAAAGGAATATATATAGAAAGCAAAATACTTCATTTACCTTTAAAATCATTACAGGAACAGCAAGCACCCTCAGCGCAATCTCTCCATCAAATCTTATACAAGTTTGTACAATTGGTAGCCACATAACTTTATACATTGGCATTTAATTTTTCGATCTTGTTGCATACTTTTGGTTGTCATCCTTAAAGTCATACCGCACAGGGCCACTAAAATTTCAAATCCAAACCGACGCATTGACATTCACCTCAATCTTGCAGGAAATCCTTCTATTCTTCACCAAATTTTGCTTTATTTTATTCGACATGTATTGCTTCTGATTCCACTTGCCATTAGTCACCTTGGTAAAAACCCTTGCAAACATCAGTAGCTACAAATTCTCATACGTAGCATACATACCTTGTAAAACATGCCTTATGAATACGAAGCCTCACCAACCTCCTCCACCAAACATCATCGTGCCATCTACCACAAATACTGTGCCACCAACTTCTTAAGAATTTATTATTATTATTTTGAGTGCTATAAAAAGAGTTGGATTGCTGAAGGAATGGACCCACTCGGACAGAGAGAAAAGAGGGAGAGAAATAAGAGAGTTAGAGAGGAAAAGAAAATAAAATTTGAGAGTTTTTCTTTTAGTGTTATCCACTTTGAGAGTTTGGGGAAATATTTGAGTGGTTCCCCCATTTGTAACCTTCCCTTTTGATTAGTGAATTTCTCTGTTGTTCTCGCCCGTAGACGTAGGTCATACTGACTGAACCACGTTAAATCCTTGTGTGCTGCTCTCTTTGTCTTCACTGTGTTTATTAGTGGTATTGTTATTATCCACTTTGTATAGACATCTTTTGTGTCTGTGAAGCCCCCCGCTGCAACCAACTGGTATCAGAGCTAAGATACTGTTTACGCGTATGGTACTATTCACAAATGCAGTCTTGTTCGCATCACGGTACTATTCACGATACTGATCTTGTTTATTAATACGGTTACCGTTCACGAGTATAGTTACTGTTCTAGTGGGCTTCAAGATGTCTTCTGCAAAATACAAAGTGAAAAAATTCGATGGGAGAAACAGCTTCAGTTTGTGGAGAGTAAAAATGAGGGCTCTCCTAGTACAACAAGGACTGTTCAAAGTCTTGTCTGAAAAGGACAAGTTGCCAGAATCTATGCCCGATGATGAGAAAGAAGAGCTGGAGATGGAGGCGCATAGTGCCATACAGCTCTGTTTGGCCGACGAGGTCCTGCGAGAGGTTGCCGATGAAGATACTGTCGCCGGTCTATGGCTCAAGTTAGAGAGCTTGTACATGACGAAATCTCCAACGAATAAGCTCTACTTGAAGCAATGCCTCTTCACCCTTCGCATGAAGGAAGGTATGCGGATAAAAGACCACTTAGATAAACTTAATACTATTCTTATGGATTTAAAGAATATTGATGTCAAAATCAATGAATAAGATCAAGCCCTTATCTTGTTATGTTTTACCTCTACCACCAACACCCTTTTCAGGACGACCACGAGCGAACAAGCCTTCAGCTTGATCCTCACCTTCTACGACAGACGCTTTCTGTCTTAACTCTTTTGAATGTAAGGCTGATTTGACATCCTCTAAAGAAAGTATATCTCTACCGTATAACATGCTATTAACAAAATTCTCATAGGAAGGAAGTAATGAACATAACAAGATAAGGGCTTGATCTTCTCCATCGATTTTGACATCAATATTCTTTAAATCCATAAGAATAGTATTAAGTTCATCTAAGTGGTCTTTTATCCGCATACCTTCCTTCATGGGAAGGGTGAAGAGGCGTTGCTTCAAGTAGAGCTTAGTCGTTAGCGATTTCGTCATGTACAAGCTCTCTAACTTGAGCCATAGACCGGCGGCAGTATCTTCATCGGCAACCTCCCGCAGGACCTCGTCGGCCAAACAGAGTTGTATGGCACTATGCACCTTCATCTCCAGCTCTTCTTTCTCATCATCGGGCATGGATTCCGGCAACTTATCCTTTTCGGACAAGACTTTGAACAGTCCTTGTTGTACTAGGAGAGCCCTCATTTTTACTCTCCACAAACTGAATCTGTTTCTCCCATCGAATTTTTTCACTTTGTATTTTGCAGAACACATCTTGAAGCCCACTAGAACAGTAACTATACTCGTGAACGATAATCGTATTAATGAACAGTACCGTACTCGTGAATAGTACCACCGTATGCGGGAACAGTATCGTATTTATGAATAGTACCGTACGCGTGAACAGTGTCTTAGCTCTGATACCAGTTTGTTGCAGCGGGGGGCTTCACAGACACAAAAAATGTCTATACAAAGTGGATAATAACAATACCACTGATAAACACAGTGAAGACAAAGAGAACATCACACAAAGATTTAACGTGATTCGGTCAGTATGACCTACGTCCACGGGCGAGAACAGTAGAGAAATTCACTAATCAAAAGAGAATGTCACAAATGGGGGAACCACTCAAATATCTCCCCAAACTCTCAAAGAGGTTAACACTAAAAGAAAAACTCTCAAATTTTATTTCCTTTTCCTCTCTACCTCTCTTATTTCTCTCTTTCTTATTTCTCTCCCTCTTTTCTCTGCATGCAGTGTGTCCATTCCTCGGCAATCCAACTCTTTTACAAAGACTCAAAATAATAATAATAAATTCTTAAGAAGTTGGTGGCACAGTATTTGTGGTAGATGGCACAATGATGTTTGGTGGAGGAGGTTGGTGAGGCTTCGTATTCAAAAGGCACGTTTTATAAATCTTCACCTTGACTTTGAATATGAAAATCTTCTCTTCACTCTTGCTGTCTCGCCAGAAGCCCCTTACGGGTTTAACCTCTGCTTTGCTGAACTTCAAGCAATTCGAGGCAATGCTCGAACTTGCGCGAAGGTACGGGCTTCGTCATCATATCTGCTGGATTATCTGCAGTACCAATTTTATTAATCTTGATGACTTTAATTTCTCTAATAAAATGATACCTGACATCTATATGTTTGGTTCTTTCATGATACATTTGATGTTTCGTCAGATGTATAGCACTCTGGCTATCACAAAACACTGTAGTAACACCTTGGTGTAAGCCGAGATCTTCAACCAAACCTCTCAACCAAATGGCTACTTTCACTGCTTCTGTCACTGCCATATACTCTGCCTCTGTGGTAGACAAAGCAACCGTCGACTGTAGAGTCGCCTTCCAACTAATAGCGCTATCTGAAAGAGTGAATACGTAACTTGTCAGAGATCGTCTCTTATCCAAATCGCCCGCATAATCTGAATCAGAATAGTCAAGTATTCTGCAATCTGATTTTGTATTCCTGCCAAAATATAAGCCAATATTAGCAGATCCTCTCAAATATCTAAGTATCCATTTCACAGCCTGCCAATGGACCTTTCCAGGCTTATCCATATACCGACTCACAACACTAACTGCATGTGAAATATCTAGACGGGTGCAGACCATAGCATACATAATGCTTCCAACTGTACTGGCATAAGGAACACAAGACATGTACTGCTCCTCCTCTTCATTCTGAGGTGACAATTTTGCTGAAAGACGAAAATGAGCAGCAAGTGGAGTCTTCACAGGTTTGGCATCAAGCATGTCAAATCTCTCCAACACCTTCTTGATGTACTTCTCCTGAGATAGGAATAAACTTCCTTCTTGCCTGTTCCTGTAGATCTCCATCCCCAAAATCTTCTTCGCTGCTCCCAAGTCCTTCATCTCAAACTTATGTTTAAGTTGAGATTTCAATTCGTTGATTTCTGACATATCTGTAGCTGCAATCAACATGTCATCAACATACAAAAGCAAATATACAAAAGAACCATCATTGAGCTTTTTATGATAAACACAACTATCATATTTACTCCTAGAGTAACCATGCTCAAACATGAAAGTATCAAATCTCAAATACCACTGTCTCGGAGACTGTTTCAACCCATAAAGAGATTTTTTCAACCTGCATACATGATCTTCTTTACCTTCAACAACGTATCCCTCTGGTTGATGCATAAAGATCTGCTCCTCAAGCTCGCCATGTAGAAACGCCGTCTTCACATCAAGTTGCTCAAGTTCCAAATTAAAATGAGCAACCATGGTAAGTAACACACGAATTGAGGTGTGTTTTATAACTGGAGAGAATACTTCATTGAAGTCCACACCCTCGGTTTGACTGTAGCCTTTAGCTACCAAGTGTGCCTTGTATCTTACAGAATCTGTATCTGGAGCTCCTTCTTTCTTCTTGAAGACCCATTTACAGCCAATAATTTTTTGTCCCCTTGGTGGCTTCACTAACTCCCATGTTTGGTTCTTGTGAAGAGACTCCATCTCTTCGGTCATCGCAACAGTCCAATCTGTAGTCTCGTTGCCACTAATAGCCTCCTTGTAGGTAGAAGGCTCGGAATCTCAATCGATTCTGCTATACTCAAAGCGTAAGCAAGCATGTCTGCATATCGCTGAGGAGGTCGGATCTGTCTTTTTGTTCTCCCGGTGGCAATATTGTACTGTTGCTCTTGCTGTGTATCAGCATCTGAAGTTGAACCATCCGCAGTATCAACGGTTCAACATGAGCGCCCTCAAGCACTCCCTTTGAAGCGGAGTTCTCTAGCTCCACCTGCTTGCTAAACTCCTTTTCAGTACCTGTGGTATCAACAATAAACTCCTTTCTCGGGTGAAGCATGGATTTCTCATCAAAAATAACATCCCTACTAATAATAAACTTAGGTGATTTAGGATCAGAACACCACAATCTATATCCCTTCACCCCAGTAGCATATCCTAGAAAGATAGCTTTCTTTATTCTGGGTTCAAGCTTACCATCATTAACATGAAAATAAGCAGAGCAACCAAATACTCTTAAATGAGAGTAATTAGCAGGGGCACCAGACCATACCTCTTCTGGAGTCTTAAAATCAATTGCTGTAGAAGGAGATCTGTTTATCAAAGAGCAAGCTGTATTGACTGCCTCGGCCCAAAAGTCTTTTGACAAACCGGCATTAGAGAGCATGCACCGAGCTCTCTCTAAAAGTGTTCTGTTCATCCTTTCTGCAACTCCATTTTGCTGTGGTGTATGCCGAACTGTACGATGACGCACGATGCCTTCATTCTTGCAGAACTGGTCAAACTCTATGGAACAAAACTCTATCCCATTGTCGGTTCTGAGGCGCTTCACTCTCTTTCCTGTTTGCTTTTCAATCATAACCTTCCATTGCTTGAAGGTTGCAAACACATCACTCTTATGCTTCAAAGGATACACCCAAACTTTTCTGGAATAATCATCAATCAATGTTAACAGAAAATGAGCTCCACCTTTCGATGGAACCTGAGAGGGACCCCAAATATCTGAATGGATATAATCTAAAGTACCATTGGTTCTGTGGACACCGGTACTAAAGGAGACTCTATGGTGTTTGTCGAAAACACAATGCTCACAAAAGTCTAGTTTGCTAGTTTTTTGACCACAAAGTAAACCTTGTTTGCTCAAAACATCTAGTCCTCTCTCAATCATATGCCCTAACCGCATATGCCACAAACGTGTAGTGTCAGAATCTGAATCCTCTGAGGATGACGCTACTGTAGCACCTGTCACTGTACTGTCTTTAAGGATATAGAGGGTATTTACCTTCTTTCCTTTCATCACAACAAGAGAGCCTTTACTAACTCTCAAAACTCCACCTTCAGCCGAAAATTTAAAACCATTTGAGTCAATGGTGCTTAAAGAAATGAGGTTCTTCTTTAACTCTGGTATATGTCGAACATTACTCAATGGCCTAACAATACCATCATGTGTTCTAATCTTAATTGACCCGATACCAACAGTCTTGCAAGGCGTATTATTTCCTAACAAAACATTCCCACCATCAATAGACAGATATGTGACAAACCAATCCCAATGCGGACACATATGGTAGGAACAACCCAAATCAAGAACCCACTCATCTTGTAAATGAGTATTAACACTAACTGAAAGAACATCATGTGAACTAGAAGACTCTTCTGTTACAGTGGCAACTGAAGGTTTCACCTCCCAAGACTTCGACTGTGAATTATCCTTTGCTTTGAGCGCTGGACAATTAGGTTTTATATGCCCAAACTTGTGACAGTAATAACATTCAACATTTTTTCTTGGCCTTGATTTTGATCTAGACATGTTTCTAGATTTACCTCTACCACCAATACCCTTTTCAGGACGACCACGAGCGAACAAGCCTTCAGCTTGATCCTCACCTCCTACGACAGACGCTTTCTGCCTTAACTCTTTTAAGTGTAAGGCTGATTTGACATCCTCTAAAGAAAGTGTATCTCTACCGTATAACATGCTATTAACAAAATTCTCATAGGAAGGAGGTAATGAACATAACAAGATAAGGGTTTGATCTTCTCCATCGATTTTGACATCAATATTCTTTAAATCCATAAGAATAGTATTAAGTTCATCTAAGTGGTCTTTTATCCGCATTCCTTCCTTCATGCGAAGGGTGAAGAGACGTTGCTTCAAGTAGAGCTTATTCGTTAAAGATTTCATCATGTACAAGCTCTCTAACTTGAGCCATAGACCGGCGGCAGTATCTTCATCGACAACCTCCCTAGACCTCGCTTACCAAACAGAGTCAGATGGCACTATGCGCCTTCATCTCCAGCTCTTCTTTCTCATCATCGGGCATGGATTCCGGCAACTTATCCTTTTCGGACAAGATTTTGAACAGTCCTTGTTGTACTAGGAGAGCCCTTATTTTTACTCTCCACAAACTGAATCTGTTTCTCCCATTAAATTTTTTCACTTTGTATTTTGCAGAAGACATCTTGAAGCCCACTAGAACAGTAACTATACTCTTGAACGGTAACCGTATTAATGAACAGTACCGTACTCGTGAATAGTACCGTATGCGGGAACAGTACCGTATGCGTGAACAGTATCTTAGCTCTGATACTAGTTTGTTGCAGCGGGGGGCTTCACAGACACAAAAGATGTCTATACAAAGTGGATAATAACAATATCACTGATAAACACAGTGAAGACAAAGAGAATAGCACACAAGGATTTAACGTGGTTCGGTCAATATGACCTACGTCCACGGGCGAGAACAGCAGAGAAATTCACTAATCAAAAGAGAATGTCACAAATTGGGGAACCACTCAAATATCTCCCCAAACTCTCAAAGAGGATAACACTAAAAGAAAAACTAAATTTTATTTTCTTTTCCTCTCTACCTCTCTTATTTCTCTCTTTCTTATTTCTCTCCCTCTTTTCTCTCTGTCCGAGTGTGTCCATTCCCTCAGCAATCCAACTCTTTTTATAGCACTCAAAATAATAATAATTAATTCTTAAGAAGTTGGTGGCACAGTATTTGTGGTAGATGGCACAATGATGTTTGGTGGAGGCTTCGTATTCAAAATGCGGTGAGGCTTCGTATTCAAAATGCACATTTTACAAATTGGTATCAGAGAAATTCACTAATCAAAAGAGAAGGTTACAAATGAGGGAACCACTCAAATATCTCCCCAAACTCTCAAAGAGGATAACACTAAAAGAAAAACTCTCAAATTTTATTTTCTTTTCCTCTCTACTTCTCTTATTTCTCTCTTTCTTATTTCTCTCCCTCTTTTCTCTCTGTCCGAGTGTGTCCATTCCCTCAGCAATCCAACTCCTTTTATAGCACTCAAAATAATAATAATAAATTCTTAAGAAGTTGGTGGCACAGTATTTGTGGTAGATGGCACAATGATCTCTCCTAGTACAACAAGGACTGTTCAAATTCTTGTCCGGAAAGGACAAGTTGTCGGAATCCATGCCCGATGATGAGAAAGAAGAGCTGGAGATGAAGGCGCAAAGTGCCATACAGCTCTGTTTGGCCGACGAGGTCCTGCGGGAGGTTGCCGATGAAGATACTGCCGCCGGTCTATGGCTCAAGTTAGAGAGCTTGTACATGACGAAATCTCTAACGAATAAGCTCTACTTGAAGCAACGCCTCTTCACCCTTCGCATGAAGGAAGGAATGCGGATAAAAGACCACTTAGATGAACTTAATACTATTCTTATGGATTTAAAAAATATTGATGTCAAAATCGATGAAGAAGATCAAGCCCTTATCTTGTTATGTTCATTACCTCCTTCCTATGAGAATTTTATTAATAGCATGTTATACGGTAGAGATACACTTTCTTTAGAGGATGTCAAATCAGCCTTACATTCAAAAGAGTTAAGACAGAAAACGTCTGTCGTAGGAGGTGAGGATCAAGCTGAAGGCTTGTTCGCTCGTGGTCGTCCTGAAAAGGGTGTTGGTGGCAGAGGTAAATCTAGAAACATGTCTAGATCAAAATCAAGGCCAAGAAAAAATATTGAATGTTATTACTGTCACAAGTTTGGGCATATAAAATCTAATTGTCCAGCACTCAAAGCAAAGGATAATTCACAGTCAAAGTCTTGGGAGGTGAAACCTTCAGTTGCCACTGTAACTGAAGAGTCTTCTAGTTCACATGATGTTCTTTCAGTTAGTATTAATACTCATTCACAAGATGAGTGGGTTCTTGATTCGGGTTGTTCCTACCATATGTGTCCGCATAGGGATTGGTTTGTCACATATCAGTCTATTGATGGTGGGAATATTTTGTTGAGAAATAATATGCCTTGCAAGACTGTTGGTATCGGGTCAATTAAGATTAGAACACATGATGGTATTGTTAGAATATTGAGTAATGTTCGACATATACCAGAGTTAAAGAAGAACCTCATTTCTTTAGACACCCTTGACTCAAATGGTTTTAAATTTTCTTCTAAAGGTGGAGTTTTGAGAGTTAGTAAAGGCTCTCTTGTTGTGATGAAAAAAAAGAAGGTAAATACCATCTCTATCCTTAAAGGCAGTACAGTGACAGGTGCTGCAGCAGTGTCATCCTCAGAAGATTCAGATTCTGACACTACACGTTTATGGCATATGCGGTTAGGGCATATGAGTGAGAGAGGACTAGATGTTTTGAGCAAACAAGGTCTACTTTGTGGTCAAAAAACTAGCAAACTAGACTTTTGTGAGCATTGTGTCTTCGGCAAACACCATAGAGTCTCCTTTAGTACCGGTGTCCACAGAACCAAGGGTACTTTAGATTATATCCATTCAGATATTTGTGGTCCCTCTCAGGTTTCATCGAAAGGTGGAGCTCATTTTCTGCTAACATTGATTGATGATTATTCCAGAAAAGTTTGGGTGTATCCTTTGAAGCATAAGAGTGATGTGTTTGCAACCTTTAAGTAATGGAAGGTTATGATTGAAAAGCAAACAAGAAAGAAAGTAAAGCGCCTCAGAACCGACAATGGGATGGAGTTTTGTTCCACAGAGTTTGACCAGTTCTGCAAGAATGAAGGCATCTGCGTCATCGTACAGTTCGGCATACACCACAGCAAAATGGAGTTGCAGAAAGGATGAACAGAACACTTTTAGAGAGAGCTCGGTGCATGCTCTCTAATGCCGATTTGTCAATAGACTTTTGGGCCGAGGTAGTCAATACAGCTTGCTATTTGATAAACAGATTTCCTTCTACAGCAATTGATTTTAAGACTCCAGAAGAGGTATGGTCTGGTGCCCTTGCTAATTACTCTCATTGGAGCGGGAGATAACATCTTGTTTCTTAGACTTCCAGGAGATCAGAGAGTCACCAAGAAAGATATAGTACCTGGTGGTAGATCTTCGATCCGTGATGTTGCCAACCTAGTATGCATCACTGTAGATGTCACTTCCCAAACATAGAAACAGTAGACAAATGCAGAGTGTGCGACAACAGTGATCTATGCGTAAGATAAGTCTTACGCACGTGTCATGCCTAGCACTTCATATCACATAGCTTTTCATATAAATATAAAATACTATGATAATAGAAGTTCAGAGCAACTATATAGAAAACTAATACTTACAACCCAAAATCTCAGCCTCCTAAGTATTTTACATAACCAAAAACACGTTGTTCAGCTATACACAAAGCAAAAGAGAGGCTCCCCCTGTAACGCCTCCTAGCAAAAACCTCACCCCAAAAGCCAGCTTGAATATGGAGCTATGCCAAAATTGAAATTTTTTTTTTAAAATGACGGGGTGAGCTAGAGCTCGGTGAGTACATTTCCCACTAGAGTTCCTAGATATCTAACAAAATAATAATTCTCCAAGTAGTGAATTCTAAATTTTTCATGTTTGATTTTGAGATGACAAAAGTATTGCATAAAAGAACACATTACTAGTATTTTCTAGTAAGAATACAATAATTTAAAATTCTCTCTTAAATGCAAACTGAATACATTGTGACGAATTCCTGAATCAAACTTTTGCAATTGAGATAAACCCTAGGAAAACAAAATATTAAAATTTGTGTAAAGCAAGAAATTTATGTTTTCTCTAATTAATAGTCGAATGTCAAAATCTCGAATCTCGATGAGTTGTTCACATAGTTATAAGAATCGCCTCATAGATCACACTAAGGCTACAAATTATAGCCCGGTAGAATGGGAATGCCAAAAGGCATCACATAGCACATAATTTCCGGGAATAGGATGCATCTAACACTACCATCATTAAAAAATGCTCAAAAGGGTCACATCACAAATACCCAAAAGGGCCACATAAAGGTGCATTCACTATATGGCAAGGACAAACACATCAATCCATAGTGGATTTTTTTAGGGTTTTGAAAATATTAAGAATCACTTGTCAAATTGGTTGATCTTTGAAAACACATTACTTGTCAAATTGCTTGATTTCGAAAAACAAATCACTTGTCAAATTGCTTGATTTAAAAAACACATCACTTGTCAAATTGCTTGATTTTGAAAGCACATTACTTGTACCAAAATGATATAGGTATAAATTTGATCATTTTGTCAAAATCATACACTTTCAAACAAAATGGATGAGTGTAAAACTCATCATGCCAATAAAACAAATCACGAAATTCACTTTTATTACTTTTTTTGTTCAAATACCAAATCAAAGGAAAATCTCTTGAATCCATCAAACTATTTAAACACATTTAAAATATTTCGTTCTTCAATAAATTTCGGGTAAAGCAATATTCACATTTTTTGAGATCCCATGCGAACCAAAATCACATATCACATTCTATATGAAATCAAAATTTCTTTTCATATTTTATATAAAATCAAAATGACTTTTCATATCTCATACAATATGATGGAGATAAGTAACCATAGTATAGGTCAAATTACATTTCATGTTATATGTATAAAAATAATAGAGTAATTATCTCTCGAGCACAAGATCAATCAAATATAATACTCGTGCAATTTATATTATAAAAACACTGGTGAGAAATGAACTCATCTTATAACGGCTATGCCTCCCAATATGATCATTTCCGGTACCAACAAGGTCCTATAATATAAAATTATAAGGTTAATACCAAACTAATATAAACTTACACTACTCACTTGAAAATCTAGGTCCAGATAAGATCAAATATGATCAAATATATACTGAGACCCATAAGGGTTATTACTAATTTTAGCATAGGCTTATCACTAATATTTAGCAATTGATCACTAGTTTATACGACTTTTCCAATAAACTAGAACCTATTAATAAGTACTGCAATTCCAGGGAGCCTACAGATAATTATCCGAGCCCAAAAATACCCATACGCCACATTGTTTTGGTCTGTTCAGGATTCCCGTGAACTTTTGGGGGTCTAACTAAATTTTTCCCTAGTCCGTACCAACTCTCTTTTCAAATGTGAGCTCATCAGAAAAGGTTAGCAATTCAGGGGTCCAAATGAAATTTTCCACTATGTTTGACTTACTTGAAATTACAGAAATTTGTAGGGTCCAAACTGAATTTTATTCAATTAATTCTAACCTTTTTAAAATGCAAGGTTCGTAAGTTCTAAGGGGGTCATATATAAATTTTTTTCTTTACTAACAAATTTTTTTCTTTCCTTCCTCATGCTTTTTCCTTCGCTACTAATTTTTCTTTTCTTTTTCTTTCTTTCTTGTTTTCCTTTTTCCATTTACAAACTCTACAATACCTTAATCACATAGTCAAAGATAAATTTCCATCATCATTTACAATGTTACAAATTATTAGAATCTAGCTGGGTTAATGAAAGTAAAATATTACATTAATTTGTTTAAAGACCACTAACCTTGTCCTCCTGCTGCTCTTTCTTCTCTTTCTCCCCTATATCTGGTTCAAGTAGAGAGAACGGATTGCTAGATCTTCTCACAATCAGTCTTTTACCTATAAAGAAATGAGAGTGAAGAGACACACCCTTCTACAACCAATGGGGTACCTGCACTTAATCCTTTATTAAAGAACTGAGATCCAACATGTGTAGGGTGCTAGAGAAAATTTGTAAGGAAGTCCTTAACTATGAAAATTTACACACCTGCCCAATCATGATAATTAAAAGTTTAACTTTTGGAGAAAAATTTTGGGCTACTATAGTAGACACTAAGGGTGAGTGATGAGAATACTGAGAAGAAGAGAGCTCTAGTCGAAGTCTTTCGGAGGTAGCTTAGCACACAAAGTAATGCAAATTGATGAGAGAAGTGAGGTGTGGTGACGAACTAGCTAAGGACATGTACAGCATGAGAGATGTCAGGTCCGGTGATAGTGAGATAAACCAACCTCCCTCAAAACGTCGATATTGAGTAGCGTCGGGTAGTGGATTGCCATCCATGGCATTGAGCTTCACATTCAGTTCGAGGGGTGTTAGGGCTGGTTTGGGATCCATTGCCTCTCCTCAGGCAATGATATCTATAGGAAACTTTTGTTGAGATAGATGATAGCCACGAGAGGTTTGGCTGATCTCGTTCGAGGAAGTAGTGTAGGTCATCAAAGTCTTGCATCTCAAACTCCTGCTAGAGATGAGATTTTATTTTAGTGATGGTGGATGGGTTGTCGCCAGTTATGGTTGTATTGTTGACTTAGAGGAGGATTGTGTGGTGTCCACTAGTGGAAGAGATAAACATGATTGGATCATTCTTGCTGGGGATAAAGTCTGCGGGTTGCATGGTCTGTGTGAATCGAGCAAACTATTGTCAGGGTGCCTACTTGAGACCTTAAAGGGATCGCTATAGGTTATAGATGAGGCCTTTAGTGTGGGGAAGTCCAATAGGTGGAGTCATGTAGATGTCGTCAGTGATATTGTCGCGAAGGAAAGTATTTTTTACATCCATCTGAAACTTGGGCTATTTTCGAGCGACAGCTCAGGTGAGCAGTGTGCCTATGGTGATCATAGTGGTGACAGGAGTGAATATCTTATTATAGTCTATGAAGTATTGTTGTGTGAAGCCCCTACAAACTAATCGATCTTTGTGCCACTTTCCATCTACTCTCATCTTGATCTTGTAAGTCCACTTGCAGCTGATGCGGGTCCCCCCCAGAGGGAGGGGAATGAGATCCCTAGTATGAGATTTCTAAAGAGCTGCAAGTTCGTCTACCGCTGTCTGTTGACACTCAGGATATTTGCTACATCATGGTAAGACCTTGGGTTCCTCATAAGCTGACGTCACCATAATGGTGTGTGAAAGCAATGGAGATAAGTTGGGGTCACGGTATTTAGCTAGTGGTTAGCAGTCTTTGGATGGGTATCTCGGCTCGAGTATAGCTTGTGGAATGGGTGATTCTTCAAGTGGAGTGGGTGGAGAGGGATTAGAATCCACAATAGGAGTCGAGTCGAGACTAGCCTTATGCTCAGTGTACGAATTTTGTTCTAGACTATGCTCTTGTTTGGGAGACGGTGTCGAGGGAATGGTTGGAGACGGAGTGAGCGGTGTGTCGAGTTCAAGAAATATGAGGTCATGGGGTGGATGCTGGTGAAGGTACAATTGGAGATGGCAATGTTTAGTAGGGAAGGTGTTCAAAGAAATTACGTGAGGGGAGATACGAAGATGATCAGCGTGGGGGCAGAGCAGTGGTAGCCTTTGTGATGAAGGTTATATCCAAGGAAGACACACATGGCAACCCAAGGGGCAGTTTGTTGTGTTCTAAGGGTGGAATTTAAACAAAGCAAGTGCAACTAAAAACTCAAAGATAAGAATAGTTTAGGGGTGCATGATGTAATTGCTGCAAAGGTGTAAGACCTTTGAGTGTGGAGGAAGGAGTGTGGTTGATTAGGTAGACGTTTCTGAGTAGTGCTTCTGCCCAGAATTAGACGGGAATCGAGACAGATAGGAGTGATTTGGTGACTTCTAGAATGTGCACCTAAGTGGCGGAAGAGGCTAGAATTTTGGTGAAGTGACATGAGATGTATTCCCCCTGAGTCAGAGTGTAGGATTTTGATTTTTTTTTTTTGGAAAATTGGGTGAGGACCATGGTGAAGTTTTTTTACATGTCTACGCATCGAATTTCTTGTTTATGTGGTAGATCCATGTGAAGCGTGAGTGATCGTCTATGAATATGATGTAATAGCAATTTCCACCATGAAAGGGATAGGGGATGGTCCCCAGATGTCCTTGTGTATGAGATCAAAGGGCTCAATGTCAATTTTTTTGCAAGGTGAGAAAGGGTCACATGTTTTGCCAATAAGCAGCTAGTAAGCGGGGACAAGTTATCGGTTAGAAATGATCCTAAGCTACTAGTATTGGAGAGTGTACGAGATGAGGTAAGGAAGGATGACCTAGCCGATAGTGCCAAAGATCGCATATTGTGAGTTTGGAATTGAGAAGGCGCAAGGCAGAGGCGGTGAGGTGTGGGAGGGTGACATTGTCCATGTAATAGAGTCCATTATGACTATAGCCAGTCCCAATAGTTTCCCCTATTCATGGATCTTGAACGACACAAGAAGAGGAGGTAAAGATTACGGTATAATTCAGCTCTGTGAGCTGTGAGACTGAGAAGATATTCGTAGTACACTTGGGACCTGATGGACACAACGGATGAAGAAGTGAGAGAGCTTGCTTAAGTGGCCAACATAGGTCACGGGTAGTGGGGTACCATTAACGGTGTGGATTATGGTCGTGGGGGATAATGGAATGGTGTTAGTTAGGTGTGTGGTGGATGATGTTAGGTGATGTGTAGCACCCGAGTCTAAGCTGCATGAGTTAATCAATATACACGAGCGGGTGACATATGATGTAGCGGGCAAGCTTGTGTCAGTGGATGTTGTGGGAGTCTCGACAAAAGCCATCTGAGAAGCTGAATGAGCAGGGGAGGCAAGAGAGGCGGTCTGTTGGGCAAGGTATTTGCACGTGGGGTGGCCCCATGCTCGATGGTAGTTGCACCATTTTGTGCCTGCAAGCGATGGTCCAGACTTCTATTGCTTGACGGGAGGAGCCAAGGCATTCCATCGAACACCTCTCGAGCACATCGTGAAGAGGATCTATGAGAGAAAATTGCACGAGGGCTTTGACATAGTGGATGTAGGTCTGAGGTGGTTGACGAGATTGGGCGTCGGAGGCCTGAGGTTGAGCACAACGAGGAGGTGGCTATGGACATCAGCAACGTTAGGATTGAAGACCGAGACCTCGAGGTCGTCGAAGGTCAGCGGTGGGCAGCAAGCTCTTTGAGGGAGCGGGAGCATCAAGATCAGCAAGGTCATCATATGCGGGAGCGGGTGAGACTGCAAGCGTGTACCTCTTTAGTGATTTTCTCATGAGAATCACGTGAGAGGGGATTGACTCGGGTGAGGGATAGCTGGGATCTCCCACGAGACTGAGATGAAAATCTCACAGAGATTGAAGTGAGGGCCCACGGGATTGCGATTGGTTGAGAGAATTTATTTGAGTGGTTAGGATTTAAAAGAAGTTTTTAATGGGTGGCTCCGATACCATAATAAATACAGAGCATATGGGAGAAAAAGAAATAATCTCTTCGTTGATATTGTAGTGTTTATATACAAGATAGAGGGGAATTGTTCTAGTATCCTAACCGAAGTGAGACTAAATAAAGACTACATATGCACAATATTTAACACCCTGTGAATTTATAGAACTTCTAGCTCGCACACGGCAGTTCTGATACTATTTATTCTCCCCCTAATCGCCCTCATACAAGTGTGCAATGCAACCTAAAAGAATAGATCTTACCTCTCTTTCCTTATGTTTCCTTTCACAAGATTTATACATGCTTGAACTTTAAATGATCCAGTTTTAGTTTCAATATTCCATTAGATGATTAAAGCTGATTAGCTGGCACAATCATATGCAATATAAATGAACTAGAAATCAATGTGTATTGACTCTAGTCCATGCACCAAAGAAAATACCAGGAATAATTGTGAATGTATATTGGGGAGTTCAGGAAATGGTGTCAGAGGTCATGGCCGCTAGTGCTGGATCTAAACAAAAGGTTCCAATGGAGGTCTTGATGCGGACTATGTAGTGGATAGATCTGTGTTTGCTCAACATCCAAAGTAGATGCGTGTGCAAGGACAGAAAGAAAAAGATTCTCATCCCTCTACAGATCTAAGTAAGTGTCCCTCTCATGTTTCTAATTCTTGGGCGGAGGAAATGAGTGTTTGTTCTGATGGGAGTATTGCTGAGATTGAAGATGAAATTGTTATCCGTGTGGATGATACGCGCATTGAGATTCCCACAGTGAATCTTGCCAATGAAAATTCTAATCAAAATAATGATAATTTGGCTGATGGGAATGATAATTGTCTGAGAAAGCCATGGGTTAATTTGTTTACTGATAATAGGAAGGCTGGTATGGGTTTGAAGCTAGATTTTGTTTCATCTCCAGATAAGGGTGTTGCAAATTTTGAGTTGGATGAATGGTCTGAAGGAGCTGAGGTGTGGAAATTTGCATTTGGTTGGCAATGAGCTTGGACTCAATGTGAGATTTAAAGCTATGGAAACTTTTGTTGACAAGGTACAGAGTTCCATTGCTAAACTAACGTGTGTTTGTTAAAACCTGGCATCTATCTATTTAATTTTGATACAGGGGAGGAGAGAAGTGGTATCCTTGAGGCTGGATCATGGTTCTTTGGCTCTAGACCTTTTGTTTTAAGGCCATAGACAAATGATGAGAATTGGGATAAGTTTAATCTAAATACCTACCCATATTGGGTCCAATTTCCTGGTTTTAGACTTAATCCTTGGCATGCTAAAGGGTTAAGTAAGATGGCTAGTTCGATTGAGAAGCCAGTTACAACTGACAAAATGACAGCAGAGAAGCAAAGGCTTTATTATGCTAGAGTGCTAATTGAGGTGAATCTACCTGCACCATTACCTGATGAGCTGAAGATTAGGGGGCTTAATGGGTGTATATATTCTCAAAAGGTGGTGTATGAACTAAAGCCTAGGTGGTGCACACATTGTAAAACTGTGGGGCATGACTCTGATACATGTAGGAGGAAACCTATCATGCAATGGAGACGAAAGGTGCCTGAACAACAAAAGGAACACAACCACTAAGCAGAATGAAGAACTAGTTACATTGAGTGCTGAAATGCAGAGAAAAAGGGACAATACTGGAGGTAATGCTATTGCAAGGGCATGGCAATTTGTTAATTGGCCTAGCAGATCCATAGAGCCAATTCAATTAGAGATCCAGAGGAGTAATCATTTGATGTCCTACAAGAACCTCAAGTGGCTTCTGCATCCTCAACGCACACAACTGTCAGAGAGATAACTCTTATGGTAGATAGGGGTGGAGGTACATCTCATACTCTATGAAGTTTCTTTTCTGGAATATTAGAGGCCTCAATAGGCCTACAAAACAGAATATAGTAAAATCTACTATCTCTGAATATAATATACTTATCTTAGTGCTTTTGGAAACTAGGGTCAAAGAGAAATAAAGCTGAGGGTATCCTGAGAGAAATTTCTAAAGGTTGGTGTTGGTTGGAGAATTATATTGATGCTCTTAATGGGAGAATTGGGTGCTTTAGGATCATCATACTATTGATATTTCCTGTGTGAGTGTTATGAATCAGTGTGTTACTTGTGAAGTGAGGACTAAGGATGGGAGATTTCAATTTCTTTCTTCTTTTGTACATGCATCTAATCATGCTGCTAATAGGAAAAGGTTATGGGAGTATTTGCTTCATAACTGTGCACAACATATTCCCCGGATAGTGTGTGGAGATTTTAACAATGTGTTACAAGTTGGTGATAGGAGTGGAGGTAATCCTGTTCTTAATTCTGAGACTAGAGAGTTTCAGGATTATATTGATCGTTGTTTCTTATCTCAACTGAAAACAATTGGTTGTCATTTTACTTGGAATAATAAACAAGAAGGGGGTGACAGAGTATGGACCAGAATTGACAGGGCATTGGTTAATACTAAGTGGTTGCAACTGTATTTGGCTAGGCAAGTGGAATATCTTACTCCTAGTATCTCATATCATTCTCCTGGATTAATAACTATCTGTGAGGATATATGTAAAGGGAAGAAGCCTTTCAGATTTTTTAATATGTGGACCAAACATGACTCTTATTTGAAAATTGTGAAGGATGTCTTGAATCGACATGTGAAAGGGTGTCGGATGTTCCAAATCGTGACTAAATTGAAGTACTTGAAGACTGAGCTTAGGAAGCTAAAGTCTAAAAATTTTGCTAACATCAGTCAACAGGTACGTAGGAAAAAAAGAGGAATTGGGAAATATTCAAAAAGCTTTACAAAGGGATCCCCAGAATCAATCTCTTATCCATCAGGAGAAAGAATTAGTAGGGAAATACTCTAATCTTGTGGATGCTGAGAGGAGTTTCTATTTACAAAAATCAAGAATAAATTGGCTCATAGAGGGAGATAAATGCACACATTCTTTCCATTCTTCTATGCAGGTCAGAAGACACAATAATAAAATTCTTGTGCTTCACACAACTGATGGCCAGAGACTTGATGATTATGATGCAATACTTGATGGAAATCCTCATATTCTACAAGAACCTCATGGGTACAAAGGTGCGTGGTCTTGATATACAAACTCAGCAGTTATTAAGTCTGGGCCTTTCTTAGATATAGCTCAAGGTGATCAATTAATTTAGCCCATAACTGATGAAGAGATTAAAACAACCTTGTTCTACATTCCTAAAAGTAAAGCCCCTGGTCCTGATGGGTTTTCTGCAAGTTTCTACAAAAGTGCATGGGAGATTGTAGGTAGAGATGTTCTGGATGCTGTCAGGGATTTCTTTGTTCATGAAAAATTGTTGGGTCAAATTAATTCTACCTCTCTTACTCTGATACCCAAAGTAGAATGCCCTAGGGTGTGGTGGATTTTAGACCTATAGCATGCTGTCATATCTTGTACAAAATTATTACCAAGATCATTGCAAACATATTACAATGAGTCATGGGTTTTAGTCAGTGATGCTCAGTCTGTATTTGTGAAAGGGAGACTCGTTACAAGCAACATCTTACTTGGGCATGAACTGGTTAAAAATTATGGTAAGAAGCATGCAACACCTAGAGCAATGATAAATATTGATATATGAAAGCTTATGACTCACTTGATTAGGATTATTGAAATTCATGCTATTACAGTTGGGGAATCTTGCCAGAATGGTGAAGTGGATAATGCTATGCGTTTCAAGTCCAAAGTACTCAATTTTTTCGATGGAGCTTTGAATGGATATATTGAAGGGCAGAGAGGACTCAAACAAGGTGACCCCTTCCCCTACTTGTTTGTTTCGTGCATGGAGTATCTATCTAGAAAATTAAAATTGCTAGATAGAGATCATAAGATTAGATATCATCCAAAATGCAAAAAGTTGAAACTCAATCATTTAGTCTTTGCTGATGATTTACTCACGTTTGGAAGAGGTGATATGGAGTCTTTAAAAATGCTTTGAGATAGCTTTCATGATTCTAGTTCTTGTTCTGGTCTTATTGCAAATCCAAGTAAAAGTGTCATTTTCTTTGGAGGTGTATCTGATATCAGAAGAATGGATATATGTCAATACCTTGGTTACAATGAGGGTAAGTTCCCTATAAAATATTTGGGGCTGCCAACAGTTGATAAAAGATTGTCTATCTTTGATTGCAAAGGCTTAGTAGAAAAGATTACTCACAAAATACAAACCTGGGAGGCTAAAAAAAACTATGCTATTCTGAGAGGCTTCAACGAGTGAAGAGTGTTCTTCTTGGTATACAAGTATTTTGGTCTAGTTCATATGTACTTCCAAAGAAAGTATTAGTTATAGACAAGATATCTCTTTTTTTTTTTTGGGGTGTCACATGAATCTTCTAGGGTGCCTCTGGTGGCTTGGAACAAGATTTGTTGTGATAAGAAAGTGGGGGTTTAGGGGTGTTTTCAGCAGTATATTAGAGTAAAGCCAGTGTTCTTAAAATGATTTGGCATATTCACTTGAAGAAGGATCTTTTGTGGATCCATTTCAAATGGATCCATGAGCATTATCTGAAAAGGCAAAGTATTTGGTTTGTGCAAAAAAGAACAAATGATTCTTGGGTTTGGAAACAAATCTTGAAAAATAGGGACATGGCTGTGCATGTATGGGGTTCTGTTGATAATGCCATAGCCAAATTACAGGGCTACTGTGTTGGAAATGATATCAAAACATCAATCAAATATGCAGAGCTGTTAAATATGAACCAGTGTCAAAACTGGTATCATACAGTTTGGGGCAAACTAACTACACCTAAGTTCTCTATTATTCTGTTGCTCGCAATGCAAGGGAGATTGGTGAAACTGGGGATATTGCAGAATAACAATTGTGTACTGTGTGATCGTGCTGTTGACGACCCTAATAACTTTTTTTTTCTCTTGTTGTTTTGCAGCTGAAGTGTGGATTGGAATTATGAGTTGGATTAATTTCAAATTTAGGACTCGCGCATGGCCAAATCTAATTGAGTGGTATACTGATCAGCTTGTAGGGGATGCACTTGGTACGAGATTGAAGAGATTTGTGTTGGCTGCTGCTGTCTATGGGGTGTGGCATGAGAGAGATGCTAGGATGCATGGTGGAACAAAGAGGAGGCCCAGTTATGTGATTCATATGATAAAATATCATGTTTTTGTAGCTCTATTTCATAATACAGCTGATTTAGATGTTAAAAGTTTTAGTAGAGAGACTGATGTAACTGGAGAGAGTAGCTACTTGTTTTCTTGATGTAATTTTTTATTTTGGGAGGCTAGTGTTACTCGGGTATGCCTGAGGAAGATTGTAAAGGCTGTTAACGCTCAATGCTGAATGGAAAAAATATACTTTTCAATGACCCCAAAAAAAGAAAAAATTGTCTCTGACACACTAATAATGAAAAAAATGAGTATAAATTCGGCCAAAGATACTTCCAACTATTATCGGCAAAAAGAACATACGAGACCGTCACAAATTTCTAGGCTCTCTCAGAAATTCTTAATTTGAAAGATGCATCATATATTCAGACAACTATTGTTTCAAAACCCCCATCCAATTGGACATGCACTTTTGAATTGAATCATTAGAAACAAAAAAAGGAATTTAGATATAATGAGTATTTCTAATAGAGTTTTGGGTTTGAAATTTATACCTCAATTGAGGATACGAATAAATTTGAGATTTTACTAAAATTCGATGCTTTCGGCCCCTTCATTTTTTTATCTAACCGTTCGCTTAACTTTTAACCAAGTTAATAAAGAGCCGTAAAAGTGGCAATCAGTTTTCTATTCTTTCCCTTACCCTTTTCTTCGCTTCCTTTCCTCCCCTTTTCTTTTTTCTTTTTTTAATTAATTTTTAACTCTTGTATTAGGGCTTAATTATCTTATTAGTATTCTAATTGGACCCTATTTATTTCTCACTAGCGTCAATATGGTATTTTAATTTGGCATTTTCAGCAATAAGACCCTTTTTTCTCGCCGGTGACGAGAATTTCGACGAACTGTAAATTTTTTTAAGGAAAATTTATTCCATCTCCCTGGCCTATCAAAATTAAATTTACTCCTCTCTCCTTCAATCTCCCCCCTTTAAATTTCTTCTCCCTTTTTATCCACTAAAATTCTCATCCGCTCTTTTTTCTTCTCTCTCGTATATGGAGCCCCCTCTTTCTCCTTCAAATCTAAAACCTAATCCAAATCGGTCTTAGCTTAGATGAAAGTTATTGATGTTAGATTAGGGTTTAGGTTTGAATTAGTGGAGGTTGAAGGAGAAAGAGGGGGCGATATTGATGGGAGAGAAAGAAAGAGTGACAGAGAATTTTATTGCGTAAAGGGGTGGAAGAAATTTAAATTGAGTGAGGTTAAGGAGAAGGATGGTATAAATTTAATAATTTTGAGAGGTTAGCAAATGGAAGAAATTTTCCCATAAAATTACAATTCACCGGAATTCTTGCCACCAGCTAGAAAAAATGCCCTTTTTCTAAAAGAGCCAAGTTAAAATATCATACTGACGCCGGAGCAAAAATAAATAATATATTCAAAAATATGGTCAAATGAGAATACAAATATGGTAATTTAACCCTTGCATTAGATGTGCCATTATACTGCTCAAAATATAATTACTCTAACACTTTATAATTTCTAGTTCTAGGGCAGTGATCGAATGACATTATAATCATATAATTACAGAAAATAACTAGGCATAATGAAACATTAAAATTTTTTAAGGAAAATTTATTCCATCTCCCTGGCCTATCAAAATTAAATTTACTCCTCTCTCCTTCAATCTCCCCCCTTTAAATTTCTTCTCCCTTTTTATCCACTAAAATTCTCATCCGCTCTTTTTTCTTCTCTCTCGTATATGGAGCCCCCTCTTTCTCCTTCAAATCTAAAACCTAATCCAAATCGGTCTTAGCTTAGATGAAAGTTATTGATGTTAGATTAGGGTTTAGGTTTGAATTAGTGGAGGTTGAAGGAGAAAGAGGGGGCGATATTGATGGGAGAGAAAGAAAGAGTGACAGAGAATTTTATTGCGTAAAGGGGTGGAAGAAATTTAAATTGAGTGAGGTTAAGGAGAAGGATGGTATAAATTTAATAATTTTGAGAGGTTAGCAAATGGAAGAAATTTTCCCATAAAATTACAATTCACCGGAATTCTTGCCACCAGCTAGAAAAAATGCCCTTTTTCTAAAAGAGCCAAGTTAAAATATCATACTGACGCCGGAGCAAAAATAAATAATATATTCAAAAATATGGTCAAATGAGAATACAAATATGGTAATTTAACCCTTGCATTAGATGTGCCATTATACTGCTCAAAATATAATTACTCTAACACTTTATAATTTCTAGTTCTAGGGCAGTGATCGAATGACATTATAATCATATAATTACAGAAAATAACTAGGCATAATGAAACATTAAAATTTTTAATGAGTGCAAGGAAATTAAAAAAAATTTGGTAGAACTAATGGTTTTAATATTTCACCAATCATAACATTGCACAAACCCCTAACGTTTGTAGAATAACAAATCCTTTCCTCTTTTTTTGTTGGAAAATCCTTTTCACTTTTATTTTGTTTTATTTAATTTTATTTTATTTTGAAATTACATACTAATATATCACATCCAAGTGATAAAACAGAGAAATGAAAAGAAAACAAAGGATAAAACGTAAAATAGATAAATGATGTATTTCCTCGAAACTTAAGGGGTTAACAGTTTCTATGTGCTTCAACAGAAAAAAACATATTAAAAGATAAATTTTTCTATTTAACATACCACGGAGAGAAAAGATAAGATTTCTACTCTCGAATTGATGAACTACTATTGATGAAACACACTCATATTACATCCACTAGTATTCAACCCGTGCAAAGCACGGGAGAATTTGAACTTGAAAGTTACTGCAGATGCTACAGTATTTTTTCGAATTCAATGCAGAAGAGTGATCTGAGAGATTTACTGTTTATGTTACTGTAGCATTACTGTAGCAGCTACAATACTATTGGAGGTTTTGCTTTTATATGAAAAGTAGTTGATATAATCTTGAGGGGCGTTCCACAAACCAAAAGCAGTATGAAAAGTTTGTTACAATTGTGAGAGTGTGTCCATATCAATGTCCAACTAAAATACAGTGCTTAATTGTAAAATTAAAAAAATATTAAAACTAGAAGAAAAAAAAGATGATGTGAAAGTATTATTTTTGTATTCATTTAAAGGGTTTTTACATCTAAACCATCTTAACTTTGTCCTAAATTGATGGTTACCACCTACATTTTTTTTATGAAAACTACCTTAATTGGCTAACATGTTTGCAATGTCACACCTAATCCAGTTTTCAGCCAAAAAAATACACAAAATGACCATTTTACCCTCACTCTTTTCTTATTTTTTCATCTCCTTCCTCACAAACCCTAACCCTACCCTAACTCTATCCTTCTCATCCTCTTCTCCCCATCTTCCCTCTCCCTCCTTCCCCAACTCCCCTCCCCCTCTCTCTCGTCCTCCCTCTTCCTCCCAACCTCCGACTCTCCCATTATTTTCCAAATAGAAACTAGGATTAGGGTTAGGGTTTGGGGGAGGTGGTGGTCATGGGTTAGAGTTAGTATTTTGGAGGAGGAGGCGACCATGGGTTAGTATTTTGAGGGAGGTGGTGGCCATGGTTTAGGGGTTTGTAGAAGATGAGGATGGAGGAGGCTAGGGTTAGGTTAGGGTTTGTGAGGAAGAAGATGAGGATAAAATGAGAATATCGATTTTTTTCGTGTATGGACAGTAAAAAAAGTGTGACATTGCAAACATGTTAGCAAGTTAAGGTGGTTTACATCAAAAAAAATGTAAGTGGTAACCATCAATTTGGGACAAAGTTAAGGTGATTTTGATGTCAAAACTCTTATTTAAAATAACATTAACAATTTAAATTATATATTAATAAGTACAATATTTTAATTAATAGTAGTCCTCCCTTTCCCGCTCAGTATCACTTGTGCACTTCATAGAGGAAGTGAAGTATGCATTAAATCCAACGTGAATATCTTTTTGCGTTAACTTTCAAAGACGCGCATCTATGCTATAATATACCAAAACAAAAATCTTTTCTTTCGCTTGGCTGAGTCTTAGACAATTGACTGTTGAAATTCTCTATATTAATTATCTATTGATTTTTTTTTTCCATAACATACTTAATTTTTCCTTCTCTCCTTCTCTCAATGCTTGCTAATGAACTTCATGCCTTCATGTTTTTTTTAAATAGTAAGGGTACTATCTTAAAATAGTCTAGACCCACCTATTTAGTCCATATTTATTTTTTAATCTGCCCCGAACTATTTTTAAGTAGGGACTAAACTAAACCCTACAAGGGGACTAAACTCACATCATCCCACCTTTATAATCCAGAAATTAATCACATGGGGGATTTAGATATTTTGACGAAAAAGCTCCTACCCTCCGCTACTTTTTTCGCCAAATTGTTTCGTAGACTCTTTCTTGCGCGAAATTTTCGTTTGTTCGCATTCTTTTTCAATGCAAATTGATCAAGGGGGTCCCGACTATGCTGCTCAAATTTGAGATTTCACGGTGAGAAGAAGCGATCTACAACTATGCTGCTCAAATTGATCAAGGGTCCCATGCTCTCACTATTATTTTTCATAACCCAATCCTTGAAAATTTTCATGTCCAATAAAACAGACACCATAAGTGGCTAAAAATGAGCTCACTTTCACAATTTCAAGTTTCACTTTCATACAAACGAACACCAAGAAACTCAAGAGGCAAATCTACATAAATTATATTTTTTTTGAAATTTTGCATTGATTTCATTCTTCTCGTCATCCTTATTTATCCCTAGGTCGCCCGAAACTGATTAATCTTCTCATAAATTTACTCTTCTCCTGTAGTTTTCTTCGAATTCGACATCAAAACGAGAAGATAGATATCTTCCTTCATGATCTCTTTAACAAGCACAGGTTCAGTGCAGTAACCGAACCAAAACCAGTAAATTAAGGAACACAATTTCATCTGTAGGGAGCTGCAACTTACTATAAATATATAATAAGAAACTGAAGGTCTATACAACTCCTCAAAATTTACACCTTTGCCTTTGCCCTCGCAAATTGGTGACCTATACCCTCTGTCAGGTTCCTACCCTCCATATCGGCCCACACTTTGGTTAGCCAGCTTCTTGCAGATCCAATAAACATATACAATGAACATTAGAAAAAAGAAAAGACAAGGTAATAAAATTTAACGGTCAAAATCTGGGGCCAATAGACTCTAATATACACTGTACACCGCTGAGAGGATTACACTCAGCTGTTAAGCTTTGCTAAGAATTCCTTGAGATTGTATTCTTCATCATATTGTGAGTGATCCCAAAGCTCTCCGAGTCCTTTGATGATGCTTCCAGCCTTTCCACCAACCCCGATGCTTGAATCTTCGGCTGGATTCTCGTTGGAAGAGGAAGCCTGCTTCATAGTTGGAAAATAACAAAGGTGAGGTTATTAAACAAAGTTGAGGTTATTAAACAAAGTTGAGGTTATTAAACAAGTTATTATCTCTGCATTTTAAAGAATTGAGTATAAATAAAATCTCTTCTTTTAATAAAGAAGCAAATCGAGATTACATGAAACAATACCTACGCTTACATGAAACAGGCAGTATAAAAGTAATATCTAGTAGATAGGGGTGAATTTTATCCAAAAGTAGTCATGTGTGATAAAATAATGGTACAGTCCGGGTACTTAGATGAGACAAGTTCAGGTGGGTTTTCAATGATTTCTAAAGGCCCTTGAGAGTTTTGTAAAATTCACCCTATTCTTTTAAAATGGGTAAAATACATCTAGTTTTAATAGAATAGCAAAGAAGTGATAATATGAAACATACTTAGCGCATATACTATTTGAAACGAGAAGCACAGAACTTTGGAGGAAAAGGTATGGTTAACATTACCAATTTGGCGTTTGGTGCCGGAGTGAACAGATCGAGCAATTGGTCTGTGTTCATGGTTTTCAGACTGGCGTTTTCTGAATTGATGACAGCATTGGCAACTGACACCTTGAACTTTTGCAGACTCATGACTTTCTCTTCCAAGGTACCACGCATTATGAGGCGATGGACACTGACAACTTTACGCTGACCCAACCTGTGTGCTCTGTCCATTGCCTGCAAGAACCAACAGAGATGACGCAGAGATATGGGAAATTGTAGCTTCCTATATGATTTGCAGGTGATGTATGGCCACATATGAGAACGAACGATTAGCAAAAAGTATGAAAACAAATATATGAGGTTCATTTGAAGGCTTATTAAAATAACCATGATTAACCACTAGTCCACAACAAATTGCACACATGCATATAGACAACTCAAACTGGCACGAGTACGTTTTTTGAAACTTTATCAAGTTGAAACTTATTTGCAATCATGTCATGTCATCTCTTTATAAAAGAAATTTTCTTCTATCCAATCATAAAGATAAAGAAACGGTGCCAAAATTTCCAATAGCTAATTTCTACTACCAATCAGCAGTGTGATATGCTAGCCAGATATCATAGGACAACACAAAGATGCTGAGCAACAACTGTATTGCAAGCATGAGTTCGTCAACAGCAATGATTCTTTAAGTTTGAAACAACTAATAGGCCAAATATGTAAATATCAAGACCCAGAAATTAATTAGTCTTTTTTAATACCAGCAGCTCCCTAGAATGGCTGCGGATGCTTGACCACCCACAAAGGGGAAAAGGAAGAATGTTGAAATGAGTATGGTAATATTTCTGAAATTTCATCAGCAACCTTCTCAGGTAGGTAGTAATTCCATTTCAATCTTCAAACTTGCAAACAATAACCACAAAAATCTAGCGCTGACAAGCTAAAAGAACATTTTTAACAAGGGAGACCAATAAAGATAATACTTTAACATGTAATATCAATGTTAATCAGCAATCACTAAGAATCCAAATAATAATTGATAAAAACGTACCAGTCTGAATGAACATCAAGAAACTAAGAATCAACACTGAATGCAGTTAGGATTGTAATGAAATAACAATGACCTGGCGTAAGGAAAAGAAAAGGCAAGAAAGCTACTTATTGGCTATTCGCTTTATCTATGCCTAAGCGCTAATGCAATTCATATCAGCAAAACTGACATCTTTCCCCTTTCTCTGTCCCTTTTCACAAGGCTGGAGAAATGGACGATTAATGCAGGTCCTTAGGAGCACGTAAAGTCCCTCCTTTCCTCATAGTTTAGTTGTTGAGGAATTAACGCTAACTATGAAAGATTCACGCTATATTGATGGTTGGTCAAAATACTTTCTCAACTGTATCATGGAGTTCAGCTTTTGTCAAAGCTCCCACTGGAAAGGTAGAGATGAGGACGATGATGACTGTACGTCAATTATTTAGAATTGTAGTGGTAACCGAATTGTTATTAGTATCCCTGCTTAATGAATATGCATTTTTAATGTGATCACGTAACGTCTCATGGACCAAAGCCAATAAAATTAAGGAATTGAGAGGAGGTAATAATCCATTGTTTACTTGACAAAGTGAAATGTCTAAGCCACGTTAGACATCTAGGTGGAGGCTTGGTAAAGCACTATACCAAAAACACATTCGTAATTTCATATTAACAAAATAAGATCTATTTTTTAGTATTGATAAGATGAGCTAAAGGTAAAGCAAAAACATAAATAAGCCTATACTGTACTCCCTGCCACCCAACAAATGGAACTTCTCTGGGATTATTTCATGTGTTAAAAGTGTAATTCATCAATGTAGATGGTCAAAAATGACATCCTTCGATCAAATAGCTTAAACGCTATGTGGAACCCACCAAGGGCAAAATGGTCATCAAACATGACCAATGGGCTCATCAAAGTCAAATAAGTCCACAACTAAGGGTACAAAACAGGAAAACCCTCAGTCAAAGCGAGCCAAGAATCAGCCTTAAACACTGCTCAAATCAGCCAAAACAGTGTCTACACATGCTTCAGCATAGCCTCGCGATTGCGTAAGGTTAGCTAGCCTCGCGTTTACGCGAGGCTGGAGTCGTACTAAGTCAACCTGATAACGACTCTTGACAGCCACTACTCTGCATAGAACAGCTGTATTTAATGGAGAGGCGTGCATCTGCAATATGCTTACGCGGGGCTACAAAAAGAACAATTTTATCACCTAATCATCAGATTTTGTCCCACACACCCACCACTTTGTGGGACATGGGACTAGAAAAAGCAGTAATTCTACCAACTCTGGCGGTTCTGGTCCCCTGCGCCCACAATTTAGTTACGCGGAGCTGACGTGGTGCCCACAATTCAGATGATGTGGGGCTATAAAGCTGCACAGCATTTAATGAACTGTCAGTCCTAGCCTCACGTAAACTGCAGTTTCTGATAAAGAACTGTACAGCTCTGATCGCCAGTACAATGTACACAACAAATTTGGCAGGATTAGCCCCGCGTTAGGCAGATTGTCAAGTCTATAAATAGAGACCCTCCATCAACATGCAAATGACACCACTTTGGCTCCAAGTTTTTGCTCAAGGCTCATTTCTTGAAATTTCGGCAGCTCTCCTGCCTCTCCATTAGCTCTCTTGCTTAGTGCTTGGCTTTTGTCGTACCATCTCCTTAGCTATATTCATCATCTCCTTCGTGAGATCAGCCATCTCCTTCATGAGATTACATTGTCTACAAGGTTCATATCACCCATTAGACTCTACCAACTCCTCATTGGAGTTCATATTTTTCTCCTTGAAGGGCTCATATCACCCTCGAGAAAATCAACAAAGCTCCCTTCAAACCAGAGTTTCGATCGCTCACCGTTCGTTTCCAAGCTTCGAGAAAGATTATATCTTCCTCACTTTCCACCGAAAACAATCAACTCTAGACTTGCAAATGAAAGAAATACTAAGTCTTTGCCCCGATATCACCTCCTTCACATTGGTCTATGGTGCATCAGTATATTGGAAATAACTTTTTGAGATTAGCATCAGTAATGCTTCATAACCAAGAAAAAAAACACAAATAGAGTCTTGAAAAAGCTTTGTCATGTTCTTAAATTAACCTAAAATTTTCATATTTGCTAATTTACCCACCAATTTGTGGACGGGCATAAATAAAGTATCTCTAACCAGATCCACTAGGTTACTGAACCTTTCCAAGTCCCAACATTTGTATAAAGCATGTCAATTTAAAGAATCAACTCTGCTTACATGAAATGTCGAACCACTGAGATGAGGGTATCTATAATTAAATGTCTAAAGTGGGACTTTAACTTCATATCACAGGGTAAATAAATTGATCGACTGGACAATATTGATGACAAAGCGCAAAATACTAAAGTCTAAATTTTGTTTGAAGTTAAGATATACTGCACAATAAAACATACTTGATGATCTTTCATCGGATTCCAGTCATGTTCCATGAAAACCAGTGTATCAGCAGAGGTCAAATTCAAGCCAAGCCCACCAACTGCAGATACAATAGATTAGTGAATTTTCAAGGAACCAAAACTACCTTAACACATCAAGCCTTACCATTTGTTGTGAGAAGCAGAACATCGATAGTAGGATCAGAATTGAATGTTTTCACAATGTCAAAACGTTTCGACTGCTCTACAGAACCATCCAGCCGCAGATATGTAACACTATTAAATCAAGAACTAACATTATTACATTAATCAAAGTAATTACAACTAAAAAAGAGATGTTTCCATAAATGTAGAGGACTGTCTAGACTAATTTGAAACAGGGCAAGATGGTGGATGATACTTGTGGGAATTTTTATTAGTTGTACAAGCCAACGACTAAAAACAGTACTGAAACTAAATCAACTGCTGCATATTGAGCTTTGACATATGCATTAATAGACAACTACAAGTAGGATAATGGAATTGTAATAGTCTTAATGAGTTTTCTTGTGTACGGAATTCAAATGTATCAAATTTGTTAGAAAAAGAGGATCGTAGTGTATCAAATAATGTTATCGTTGCAAGAATGGTGTGGTATTGTTAGCATTATTAAGTTGAGATTTAGTTTTTATTGGACTGGAATCAATTAGTTGGTTATTAAAATATATCAATACAATTTTAACTTCATGAAAATTTATTACTCTAAAGATGATCATCCTTTGGTACCAACTAGAAGAGAGGCAGAGGAAGCGAAGAACCTTTGGGTTATTCGAGTAAACACACTTGAGAATCAAGATGAAGAAGATGATTTTAATGGAGATTATCCAAACAATAGAAGGAAGAAGATGAATAAATCTATGGAGATTTTAATGGGTCGACTTCAAAAGGAAGAACGAAGAAGATGAAGTTTTTGTTTGGAGAGAGAAAAGGGCACAAGTGAAGCAACAGGGTGTTGGCTTTCTTGGGAAGGAAAAGAGGCGGCAGGCTATTTGATTAGAGGAGACTTTTTGGGTATTCTGTTTTATTCTAAAAATAGAAGCATTAGTTGTTTACGGTTTTTTTGGCATATTTTTAATACTATATCTAACCTAAGGGGGCTGAATATGCGCCACCTCAACGCCACTCTAGCCAAGGGGATTGGTGTGACAAGCCAGCACCCTATCCCAAAGATATATATATATATATATATATATATATATATATATATATATATATATATATATATATATATATATATATATATATATATATGCTAAAATACCGATTGACATTTTAAATCGACCCTAATTGACAATAGAGCATTTTAAATAGCTCGACTACAATAAGGCCTCATAATTGTTCAAAACAATAAGATATATTCATGGGACTCCAACCACTCCCTCTCCTCCCTTCAAGCTCCCCACACCTCCATGGTGACCTCCCTCTCCCTCTCCCTCCCTGAATCCAAACTGATCAACCCCAACAACCAAAAACATCTCGCCTTCACCCTCAACCTCTTTAACTCCGCCCTCGTCACCACTCTCTCCTTCTTTCTCCTGAACACCATTCCCTCCTCCACCCTCGCCCACGGCACATTCACAACCTCCTCTTCTCTGAACTCTAAGACTTGTTGAACTAATTCTCGTTGGGGTTCGGGTTCGGCTTTACTGAGATTTTTGATGTTGTGGACTATCTTTCTCATGGCTTGGCAGCCGCGGCGAGGGCGGAGTTGGAGCTTCCGAGGGAGGAGTTGAAGAGGTTGAGGGTGAAGGTGAGAGGTTTTTGGTTGTTGGGTTTGATAGGTTTGGGTTCAGGGAGGGAGAGGGAGAGGGGAGGTCAGCCATGGAGGTGTGGGGAGCTTGAAGGGAGAAGAGAGGGGAGTTGGCCAAAGTCCGGCGAAAATATGCGTCTTATTGTCACTTTTGAACAATTATGAGGCCTTATTGTAGTCGGAGCTATTTAAAATGCTCTATTATCATTTAGGATCGATTTAAAATGCCAATCTGGTATTTTAGCCTATATATATATATATATATATATATATATATATATATATATATGAGCTCTATAAACTTAAGTTGATAGGGAATAGTCATCCACCAACTTTTCTATCCATTGATGTTGCCTTGGGATCCGTGAAATCAAGATGCACACAAATCTCAAAGTGGGCTTTATATCTTTCACGAATCCCAAAGCAACATCAATGGATAGAAAAGTTGGTGGATGACTATTCCCTATCAACTTAAGTTTATAGGAGGCTTGCTATATATATATATATATAGAGAGAGAGAGAGAGAGAGATTAATGGGTATCATTGACATATGAGGGGATTTTCCTCATATACGCTTAGGTGGCACAATCTCCACCAATTGTAGGAGAGAGAATAAAGTAGGAGAGAGAATGCCTCTTATTTTATTAAAATGATACTTGGTGGAGATTGTGTCACGTCAGCGTATATGAGAGAATCCCCTCATATGTCAATGATACCCATTAATCTCATATATATATATATATATATATGAGAAAAATGGGTATGTTTGGTACTTGGTAATGAGGTGTATCAATCACATCTACTCCCAAACTCATGTGCATGTGGTCCCTTATTTGAGTGAGTGGATGTGATTAATACACCTCACTACCAAGCACCAAAAGTAGTGCTTGGTACCAAGCATACCCATCATATATATATATATATATATATATAGAGAGAGAGAGAGAGCAAGGCTCCTATAAACTTAAGTTGATAGGGAATAGTCATCCACCAACTTTTCTATCCATTGATGTTGCCTTGGGATCCGTGAAAGATATAAAGCCCACTTTGAGATTTGTGTGCATCTTAATTTCACGGATCCCAAAGCAAGATCAATGGATATAAAAATTGGTGGACACTCCTTCCTATTAACTTAAGTTTATAGAGCATTACTATATATATATATATATATATATATATATATATATATATATATATATATATATTAATGTGTATCATTGACATATGAGGGATTCCCTCATATCTGTGCGATGGCTCGGTGTTTTAAAAATACAGGCCTTTGCTGCCTCAGGGCCGATGCCAGGCGTCTCAAAATGCTGGCGATAATTGGCCCGTGAGGGCGCTAAGCGCCCTTAGAGCTAGCGGGCGCTTACGGCCTTAACAATTTCAAAAAAATCCTAAATGGGCTTTACTGCTCAATACACAAACCCAAACCCAAACCCCAAACCTGCATCCAACTAAACAAGTAAGTCAAGAACCCTAATTTTCATTTCACTCCCGACCTAAGCTTCCACGACCTCGTCGAAGCTTCCACGACCTCGTCGAAGCTTCCACGACCTCGTCGAAGCTTCCACGACCTCGTCGAAGCTTCCACGACCTCGTCGAAGCTTCCACGACCTCGTCGAAGCTTCCACGACCTCGTCGAAGCTTCCACGACCTCGTCGAAGCTTCCACGACCTCGTCGAAGCTTCCACGACCTCGTCGAAGCTTCCACGACCTCGTCGAAGCTTCCACGACCTCGTCGAAGCTTCCACGACCTCGTCGAAGCTTCCACGACCTCGTCGAAGCTTCCACGACCTCGTCGAAGCTTCCACGACCTCGTCGAAGCTTCCACGACCTCGTCGAAGCTTCCACGACCTCGTCGAAGCTTCCACGACCTCGTCGAAGCTTCCACGACCTCGTCGAAGCTTCCACGACCTCGTCGAAGCTTCCACGACCTCGTCGAAGCTTCCACGACCTCGTCGAAGCTTCCACGACCTCGTCGAAGCTTCCACGACCTCGTCGAAGCTTCCACGACCTCGTCGAAGCTTCCACGACCTCGTCGAAGCTTCCACGACCTCGTCGAAGCTTCCACGACCTCGTCGAAGCTTCCACGACCTCGTCGAAGCTTCCACGACCTCGTCGAAGCTTCCACGACCTCGTCGAAGCTTCCACGACCTCGTCGAAGCTTCCACGACCTCGTCGAAGCTTCCACGACCTCGTCGAAGCTTCCACGACCTCGTCGAAGCTTCCACGACCTCGTCGAAGCTTCCACGACCTCGTCGAAGCTTCCACGACCTCGTCGAAGCTTCCACGACCTCGTCGAAGCTTCCACGACCTCGTCGAAGCTTCCACGACCTCGTCGAAGCTTCCACGACCTCGTCGAAGCTTCCACGACCTCGTCGAAGCTTCCACGACCTCGTCGAAGCTTCCACGACCTCGTCGAAGCTTCCACGACCTCGTCGAAGCTTCCACGACCTCGTCGAAGCTTCCACGACCTCGTCGAAGCTTCCACGACCTCGTCGAAGCTTCCACGACCTCGTCGAAGCTTCCACGACCTCGTCGAAGCTTCCACGACCTCGTCGAAGCTTCCACGACCTCGTCGAAGCTTCCACGACCTCGTCGAAGCTTCCACGACCTCGTCGAAGCTTCCACGACCTCGTCGAAGCTTCCACGACCTCGTCGAAGCTTCCACGACCTCGTCGAAGCTTCCACGACCTCGTCGAAGCTTCCACGACCTCGTCGAAGCTTCCACGACCTCGTCGAAGCTTCCACGACCTCGTCGAAGCTTCCACGACCTCGTCGAAGCTTCCACGACCTCGTCGAAGCTTCCACGACCTCGTCGAAGCTTCCACGACCTCGTCGAAGCTTCCACGACCTCGTCGAAGCTTCCACGACCTCGTCGAAGCTTCCACGACCTCGTCGAAGCTTCCACGACCTCGTCGAAGCTTCCACGACCTCGTCGAAGCTTCCACGACCTCGTCGAAGCTTCCACGACCTCGTCGAAGCTTCCACGACCTCGTCGAAGCTTCCACGACCTCGTCGAAGCTTCCACGACCTCGTCGAAGCTTCCACGACCTCGTCGAAGCTTCCACGACCTCGTCGAAGCTTCCACGACCTCGTCGAAGCTTCCACGACCTCGTCGAAGCTTCCACGACCTCGTCGAAGCTTCCACGACCTCGTCGAAGCTTCCACGACCTCGTCGAAGCTTCCACGACCTCGTCGAAGCTTCCACGACCTCGTCGAAGCTTCCACGACCTCGTCGAAGCTTCCACGACCTCGTCGAAGCTTCCACGACCTCGTCGAAGCTTCCACGACCTCGTCGAAGCTTCCACGACCTCGTCGAAGCTTCCACGACCTCGTCGAAGCTTCCACGACCTCGTCGAAGCTTCCACGACCTCGTCGAAGCTTCCACGACCTCGTCGAAGCTTCCACGACCTCGTCGAAGCTTCCACGACCTCGTCGAAGCTTCCACGACCTCGTCGAAGCTTCCACGACCTCGTCGAAGCTTCCACGACCTCGTCGAAGCTTCCACGACCTCGTCGAAGCTTCCACGACCTCGTCGAAGCTTCCACGACCTCGTCGAAGCTTCCACGACCTCGTCGAAGCTTCCACGACCTCGTCGAAGCTTCCACGACCTCGTCGAAGCTTCCACGACCTCGTCGAAGCTTCCACGACCTCGTCGAAGCTTCCACGACCTCGTCGAAGCCTCAGAGCTCCTCCCCGCCTCGCCGGCCTCCGAGCTCCTCCCCGCCTCGTCGAGCTTCAGACTGTAAGTTCCTTCGTGAAGCCCCGAACTTATACTTTGAGTTGTTAAATATAAAATATCTATTTTTTCTTGTTGAGAAGGATAAGATAAGCATTACTGCATTCACAGCTAATTAGCTATATTGTAATTTGAGTTTGAGAATGAAATTTTCACTGTTGAGAACTTTTGATGAATCATGAACTTAAATATTAACTTAAGTTTATTAAATATTTATTTTTGACTTTGTCAATTTAAGTCAATTAACACTTAACAAGAACTTAAATACTAACTTAAGTTTATTAAATATCTATTTTTAACTTTTTCAATTTTAGTTAGTTAACAAGAACTTAAACTTAAGTTATTATTAACTTAAGTTTACTATTAACTTATGTTTAAAATATTTGGTTTAAGTGTATACTTAATAATAAATACTTTAGTTTGTCTTGATATTTTGCGACTTAAACTTCTAGATTTGGGATATTATATGTATTGCTATCTAGTAATGTGATGCATCTTTGATTGACTATTATAGTTTTGGATAGCATATGTGTTGGTATTTGTATTTATGCATCTTTGATTGAGTATATATATATTTATCTTCAAGTATCAAAATTAAAAAAGTAAAAAAGAAAAAAACCTTTTAAGCAGCTTAAACACTTTAAGCGCTATTGTAGCCGGTCCGCGCTAGAGCGCAAGCGTTTAATGTAACATTGCGTGGCTCAATCTCCACCAAGTATGATTGGAAAATCCCCTCATATGTCAATGATACCCATTAATATATATATATATATATATATATATATATATATATATATATATATTGTGGAAAGGCTTATTTGTTCCTAGGGCATAACTAGCTAGTTATGCACTTACAAAAATGAGTATTATGCAATGAAATTAGACGATCGACTCTGTTCATCCTGATCTATACCTATTCAAATATCTAGAAATAAAAAATCGCGTGTTTTAAAGCATATATTACACATGCATTGAGTGGTCACAAAAATTAACGGCTTCCTAACAATACAACAAGAGAAACCTCCGGATGCATGAATTAGACTATTTCAATGGACGATCCAAAGACTACTTGTGTCACCCGATATGGTGCCTTCGAGTTTCTAGTGATGCCTTTTGGCTTTACCAATGCCCTAGCAACGTTTTGCACCCTGATGAACCGATTGTTCCACCCCTACCTGGACTGTGTTTTGCACCCCGATGAACCGGTTGTTCCACCCCTACCTGGACTGGTTTGTGGTGGTATATCTTGATGACATTGTGGTCTATAGTCGGACGCTTGAAGAGCATGTGGAGCACTTACGAGCTGTCTTCCAGGTATTACGTGACAACCAGCTTTATGTCAAGAAGGAGAAGTGCTTTTTTGCTCAACAATCAGTCTTGTTCCTTGTACATCGGATCAAGGGAGGGACCATTTGCATGGACAATGAGAAGGTGAAGGCCATAGAGGAATGGGATCCCCCATCAAAGGTATATGAGTTAAGATCTTTTCTTGGCCTGGCAAACTACTATTGTAGGTTCATCCAAGGCTTTTCGGGTCAGTCTGCACCTTTGACTAATCTCCTTAAGAAGAACCAACCATGGCATTGGACGAGAGAATGTCAAGAGGCCCTTGAGGACTTAAAGGGAGCCATCATGGCTGATTCGGTGCTGGCCTTGTCGAATCACGCTAAGCCGTTCGAGGTACATACCGATGCTTCGGACTATGCCATCGGTGGAGTTCTTATGCAAGAGGGGCACCCAATCACCTATGAGAGATCCACTTCATTCACCATAATCTAAATGACTCAAAACATCTATAAATAAAAAATCATGATGTTACAAAACTTCTTCACATAATTTTCATTGTCGTTAATTTTATAATCACTTAATGCATGAGTAACTATAATTCAATATATCTAATTTTTTATTTGTATACCATCCAAAACCTGTAGATCAAGATAAACGGAGTGGATCAAGCAAATTGATTCCATCTAACATAATTTTGAAGGTCGACATAACTAAGCTAGTTGTACCCCATGAACAATATATATATATATATATATATATATATATATATATATATATATATATTGTTCATGGGTACAACTAGTTTAGTATCTTGACCTCAAAATTATATATATATATATATATATATATATATATATATATAGAGCAAGGCTCTATGAACTTAAGTTCATAATGAATAGTGGTGCACCAACTTTTCTAACCACTCATCTTGCTTTGGGATCCGTGAAAGATATAAAGGCAACTTTGAGATTTGTGCATCACAAATCTCAAGGCAAGATGAGTGGATAAAAAGTTGGTGCACCACTATTCATTATGAACTTAAGTTCATAGAGCCTTACTATATATATATATATATATATATATATATATATATATATATAGGAAATATGTTTCTAAGAAGCCACCTTAGATAAAAATCTAAGGATGCGCCTTGTTGGCTGAATCTCAGCCCTAGATCAAATATATCAATCTCATATGAGCAATAACTCAAAAGGGAGTGAGACCCCTCTCTCTCTCTCTCTAAAAATAATAAAAGAAATTTCTCTTCCCCGCTCCCTTGCTGCTCCCCCTCCATTCAGTTCACCGGTGGTTCCCTCAGCTTCCCCCTTTTCGTAACATCGAAACTCTCCACCGTCCTACCCTCTAACCTCCTCATTGTTCGAGCTGCACCCTCCCCTCCAACCGTGGCCACCCCCACCAATATCCCCTCCCCTAAGCTTGACCACTCCCAACCACAGCCACCCCCACCTGCACCACTGCGCTCCCCCCAACCGATGGCGACAGCACCTCCACCCTCACCTCCCTCATCAATTGAAGCTTACTTGGAGTGGAGTAGAGTGGAGGGTAGAAGTGCAAGAGGTGGTGAGGGCCACCAAAAGGAAGGGAGGGCGGAGGTGCGATCGCCGTCTAGGGGTGAGCAAACTTCGGTTTAAACCGATCAAACTGACCGAAGCACCCAATAGTTAGTAGTTTGGTTCGGTTTTATAGGCAATTTGGTTCTAATCAGATCTGAAATTTTTAAAATCGAATCCATCAAGCCCACCGAATTAAAATGCACCAAGTGACCCGTTACCATGAGTGATACCCTCTCTCTCACGTTGGGCCTACTAATTCACCAATGTGCTTGACTTGATTCTACATTTTTGAATGCCCACTCAATACCATCTGTCATGCATAAGTATGGGAGAAGGTAAGGGGACCTACTCACTGTTTCCATTTTCCAAAATTGCAAAATAAATATTAAAATCAAAGAAGAGTTACGATTTACAAGACGTTTTCTATGACTAAAAATTAAAATCTCAATTCATTGTTATCCTCTTTGTTCGTCAATATTACCATTTTGCCTTCTATATTGCATTTGTAGCGATGGTGGAAAGCTATACTTTCTTTATTGCAGCCATCATCTCGGCTCTTGCTGCTTTGCAACGAAATTCGTAACTAAGAAACCAACCAAATTGAAGTAACTCGGTTCGATTTCGGTTTGGTTCGGTTTCTTACTCGATTCGGTTCGGTGGGATAGGAAATTGTAAAAACTGACCGAACAAACCGTTTGCACTCCCCTACCGTCGGCAAACTCAAGGGAGGGAGGAGGGTGGTAGAGGTGCAGATGTTGTAGAGAGGGCAGGGGTGCAGGAGGGCTGAGGGATCAAGCAACGGTGGTGCGCTAGGGCGAAGGCGAGGGCAGCGGCTCGGTCAAGGGAAAGGTGTTGAGAAATTTTCGAGCAGAACGCAGGGGGAAATTTTTTATCTCAAAGAAATTTCGAAAAGAATGTGGGGCCGCTCTTTTTTAGGGAGAGGAGTTTTATTAAATTTCATCTTGATTGAATGAAAGGCTAAGATTCAGCCAACAAGATGCAACCTTAGATTTCTAAGGTGGTTCCTTAGAAACATATTTCCCATATTATATATATATATATATATATATATATATATATATATATAGAGCAAGGCTCTATGAACTTAAGTTCATAATGAATAGTGGTGCACCAACTTTTTATCCACTCATCTTGCCTTGAGATTTGTGATGCACAAATCTCAAAATGAACTTTATATCTTTCACGGATCCCAGCAAGATGAGTGGTTAGAAAAGTGGTGTACCACTATTCATTATGAACTTAAGTTCATAGAGCCTTGCTCTATATATATATATATATATATGAGGAAACTAGCTATGCCAACCCACTGCTATATGAGCCCCATCGATGTGACTAACAAGGGGATCACATGGCATAGGCTTGGCAAGCCATTTTACAAAATGGGTTGTCACCATATATATATATATATATATATATAGAGCAAGGCTCTATGAACTTAAGTTCATAATGAATAGTGGTGCACCAACTTTTTATCCACTCATCTTGTCTTGAGATTTGTGATGCACAAATCTCAAAATGGACTTTATATCTTTCACGGATCCCAAAGCAAGATGAGTGGTTAGAAAAGTTGGTGCACCACTATTCATTATGAACTTAAGTTCATAGAGCCTTGCTCTATATATATATATATATGAGAAACTAGCTATGCCAACCCACTGCTATATGAGCCCCACATCGATGTGACTAACAAGGGGATCACATGGCATAGGCTTGGCAAGCCATTTTACAAAATGGGTTGTCAGCTCATATATATATATATATATATATATATATAGAGCAAGGCTCCTATGAACTTAAGTTCATAATGAATAGTGGTGCACCAACTTTTTTATCCACTCATCTTGTCTTGAGATTTGTGATGCACAAATCTCAAAATGGACTTTATATCTTTCACGGATCCCAAAGCAAGATGAGTGGTTAGAAAAGTTGGTGCACCACTATTCATTATGAACTTAAGTTCATAGGAGCCTTGCTCTATATATATATAGTGCAATATATTATATGGATGTATGTGCGTTGCACGTGGTTAAATATTTTTATCTTTTTTTCGTTTATGTCTATACTATAAGGCGTTAGTAAAATAGTTTATGGTTATCATAAAATATATTGCACTAAATAACATTAATTTTTTAAACCTCTACTTGATGATGATAACAAAAATTCTTCCTTGTCATATCCATAAATTTAAACAAGATAAATAATCACAATGCTAAAGTTTTCAGATATAAATATTCTAAAAAA